>PISX010004824.1:10875-38013 GCA_004024625.1 Mellivora capensis | reverse complement strand
GGACGTCATGATGATAATAATAACTAACTTTAACTGAGAACTTACTAGAAGCCAGACCCTGTGTTTAGTGCTTAGTATGACCCATTTCACTTAATCCTCAATCCAACACCAGGGGGTATTATTAGCTTACTATTGTATGAATGAGGAAGCTGAAGCTCAGAGAGGTTCAGAAACTTGCCCTGGGACAAACAGCCTGAGATGGAGCTGGGATGCGAACCTGAGCCTGTTTCATTCCATAGCCAACCCATGCTGCTTCCAATGTTGAGAATGAAACTCAGAGATGTCAACACATGATGGATGGGACATCTATAGCCAACCTTCAACATGATCTGTGACTCTTTAGCCAACTCAAGCCTATAAAGGGAGTTTAATTGATTGGTACCAGCAGAGTATATTCAGATAGGTGAGGTGGTACTTAAAAATACCAGGATCTGTTTTAGGGAAATAATTTAAATTTTGCCCTTCTGTAATGTGTAATAAAAAACCCTGATTTTTAGGTTTTTCTTTTTATTTTTTGTTAAAGATTTTATTTGCATTAGTAGGGGGAGCAGCAGGCAGAGAAAGAAGCAGGCTCCCCACTGAGTAGGGAGCCGAATGCAGGACTTGATCCCAGGGTTCTGGGATCATGACATGAGCTAAAGGCAGACGCTTAATGGACTGAGCCACCCAAGCATCCCAGTTTTTTTTCTTTTTTAAAAGATTTTATTGGGGCACCTGGGTGGCTCAGAGGGTTAAAGCCTCTGCTTTCGGCTCAGGTCATGATCCCAGGGTCCTGGGATGGAGCCCAACATCGGGCTCTCTGCTCCGCGGAGAGCCCGCTTCCTTCTCTCTCTCCCTGCCTGTCTCTCTTGCCTACTTGTAATCTCTCTCTGTCAAATAAATAAATAAAATCTTTAAAAAAATTATTTTATTTATTTGAGAGAGACAGTGAGTGGGAGAAAGAGACAGAGAAAGAGAACACAAGCTGGGGGAGAGGCAGAAAGAAAGGGAGAAGCAGAATCCCTACTGAGCAGGGAGCCCGATGCGGGCAAGGCTCCATCCCAGGACCCTGGGATCATGACCTGAGCTAAAGGCAGATGCTCAACCGACAGAGCCACGCAGGCACCCGTTTAATTCATTTTAAATTAATGATACAAGAAAAATATTTGTCCACCAATACGTTTATTTTTTTTAAAGATTTTATTTATTTATTTGAGAGAGAGCATGAGCAGGGAGAGCGGGGGTGGGGAGGGGGGCAGAGGGAGACAGAGAGAAGCAGACTCCCAGGTGAGCAGGGAGCTGGACAAGGGGCCTGATCCCAGGATCCCGAGCTCATGACTTGAGTCAAAGGCAGATGCTTAACCAACTGAGCCACCCAGGCAACCCTAAAACAGATATTTTTACTGTGTGTATTTAATGTATGCTGAAATTTAGGGGCGCCTGGGTGGCTCAGTCATTAATTGCGTTCAGCTTGGGTCATGATCCTGGGGTCCTGGATGGAGCCCTGAATCAGGCTCCCTGCACAGCAGGAAGCCTGCTTCTCCCTCTCCCACTCCCCCTTCTTGTATTCCTTCTCTCGCTCTCTCTCTGTCAACTAAATAAATAAAATCTTTAAAAAAATGTATGCTGAAATTTAAACAGACATATAAACATCTATCAAAAAGAAATATTTATAATGTGATGTTTGGGATTCCTACAGTTTACTTATTTATGAACTTGCCTCTTACAGAGTTTCTTAAAAATCAGTTATTTGTAATATACTTCTAATTGGTGGATTTAAGGGGAAATACTTTGTTTCTATGAAATAAAGAGAAACCTTTTTGGAACTCCTCAAATAACATTTATAAGCATAGGTAGTCTTTATTCCCCCATAAATGTATAAGAAGCCCATTTTGATAGAGTTATCACTATGGGCAGGATACCTTAGTGTTTAAAGGTATGGAGATAGATTGCCTATATATAATTCTTGGTTCCACCACTTAAAAACTGCATGACTCTAGGTAAGTAATTTAGTATCTCAGTACTCCAATGTCCTTATCTTTAAAAAAAAGGCAGTGAAATAAGAAAAGAAGAATTATAGGGTTATGAAAATTAAATGAGTTAATGCATGTTAAGCCCATATGCATATAAAATCCATTTTGGAAAATCTGGAAATTATAGAAAAATAGAGAAAAAAAACAGAAATCGCCCAACCTCAGTAACTCAATGGACAGCAGCTAATCACAGTGGTGCTTTTGTACAAATTACAAAAGTTGGCCCTGCCTCAGGATACTTAACTGTCAATAAGCCAGAAAGTTGTCTTAATAGGGGGCACCATTTATTAATTATGTGGGGACATCAGGCATGAACCTAGATTGTCCCAAGCAAAACAGGACATTTTGTTACCTTGTCTGTGGATGACAATGTAGGATATTTTCAATTTGAGGCCATTACTAATCATGTTGAGATGAGCAAATTTATACATAAAGTTTTTCCTGTATTTAGAATTTAGGCTAGATTCCAGTACCTAGCAGGCACACAGAGGGTATTTGTTGAATAAAAATGAATGAATGAAAGGGGGAGAAGGAAGCAGCTGGAGGGAGAGGGAGCCTGTAGGGAGAGAAGAGAGAAAGAATGAATTTGCTGAAGGATATACTAAATTATTTTCTGGAAATGCTGTATCAGTATTGGATGTTTCAATTTGTGTTAACCTAGATTAAGAGTGGTATCTCAATTTAACTTGCATTTCTGTAATTATCAGTGAGGTCGAATATTTTCCATATGTTTGTTCATTTATTTTGGCTGTTTATTGGGATCTCAGCTTATAAGATTGTGTAAATTCTTTATATATTGGAGGTATTAACCACTTTTTTCTTTGCAACTATTTTTTCAGTTTAATTTTTAGCTGTTGTTATTTCTTGTTTTGTTTTTTTCCCACATGGTGATTTCCGGGAAATTTATTGTTGTTTAGTTTTGTAATTTATTTTATTACATTAAATCTCAGAAATTTCTGTTCCTGACAAAGAACTGATATTCACATGTATTTCTTTCTCATTCTTTCACAATCTGATTTTATAATATCTTTATCTCTTTAATCCACCTGGAATTAGTTTGATAATCTGTGTGTGTGTGTGTGTGTGTGCGCACAAGTTATTCTAATATCATTTGTTGAATTTTTATTTCATTTTTCATCCATTATGGATGTCACCTTAGGGTAAAAATTCATATATATGGGGTCTTTCTCTGTGCTAGCTTCCTCCATTTGGTGATTCTTTAAATTATTTTTTTCACCTTTAAGATCAGTTCAAGTGGTCAATTTAGCAGCCAAGACTGATGGATGTCTTCAAGATGATATGGTACTTATGTGCAGGGAGCCTGGAAGGACATTTAGTTCATTGTGGGGGTGAGAGGTGATCAAGATCAGGTAGAACATCATAATCACCTCAGATGAAGACTCCTTCCTGCAAAAATAAATACATAGATAGAAAAATAATCAAGTAAATGTATGTACAGCCAACACAGTATGTCATCCCTAAACAAAGGAAAGTAAGAAGAGCGAGACACTGCGATTAATCCAATGTTCCTATTATTAAGAGAGGCGATCTAGCTACTCATGAGATCTGCTGGAAAATTAATCCAGTGTTGAAATCAACCTTCGCAAATGTTCTTTGCTTGGAGGCTCAGTAACAATAGAGTAATGGTGTGTGCAGCTAGCTGCTTTCCAAGGAGATGGAGGAAGTGGCACGGCCACTGAGACACCTAGTGGCGAGGATCTTTACTGCACCGTTAGAGTAGAGTTCGCCAGTTGGGCTTGTCTAGGAAACACTTATTCCGGGCGAGTGTACATTTGGGGGGCTTAGGTGCCCTCTTTGCTCCTCCCCAACAACGTAACTTGAGGCCTCTGCTGCGTGCAATGAAGCTGCAGAAACAGGTGCCAAAAGATCTGGAAACTGAATAGCTTCTGCAAAGTTGGAGCTATGAAGCTAAATGAACCCAAATTAAACTGACCAACATGGATTCTCAAGCCCTGGGACGCAGTTTAAGATGCAAATTTAGTCAGTTTCATTAATATTCATTAGGGAGCAGCAGTGTGTTTCCGCGAGCATATTATTTCCATCCCCCACCCTTCCAGGCTCACAGAAAGTTGAACCAGAGGATAATTACACTTCTTATTTATTCTAATTATAGTTTTGAATTGTAGGTTCACCCACATTCGGACTATTACAAGGTGAAGATTGTTCCACGTGCCTTCCAGGATAATTTGCCACACATGTGAACTGAAGAGTTGTGCTTAGGATCTGAAATTAGTCACTGATGACTGGGGGCATTCTTCAATGGCTCAGAAAAGGACAGATTAATGGAGTCATTCATTCACTCATCTCTTCATCCAAATCCATATAGAGTGTCCCAACACCATGCTCTGGGGCTATGGTGGTGAACAGAGAATCTCAGTCATTGCTCGCTCATGATCTCACAACCTAGAGGGTATGATTTAGAAAGTCTCCACGATCAGTGAGATGATGTTAGGAGAGTAAACAACAGGGTGACAATCGAATGAAGCGGCTTGGTCTCTGGGGTCACAGAAAACCTTCAGAGAAGGAGAGGTACTAGTTGAGTCCTGAGTGAGGGGTAGGAGCTAACAAAACGTGGAAAGAGAGTGGCCAGAAGGAGGCTATTTCAGGTGAGAGCATGATAAATTTAACTTAGAAGCAGTCATGTGACTTGAGCGAAGGATGCGAGAGGGAAATACAAGGGAAGAAGAATGTGATGGCCAGAGAAATGGAGGGCAGCCTCAGGACTTCGGGGCTTTTTGTGCTTCTCCTAAGGGTGACTCAAAGAAAATAAGGAGTGTTTCGTTTTGTTCTGTTTAAAGATTTATTTATTTGGGGGCGGGGGCAGAGGGAGAAGGAGAGACAGAATCTCAAGCAGACTCCCAGCTGAGCCCAGAGACCAGAGCCTGACTCGAGGCTTGATCCCATGACCCTGAGGTCATGATTTGAGCTGAAATCAAGAGTCGGAGGCTTAACTGACTGAGCCATCCAGGCACTCCAATAAGGAGGGTTTTTCCCCCCAATAGGGAGTTTTAAAGAGTAGAGTAAGAAGCAGCAGATTTGCTTTTTTTTAAAAAAATGTTTTATTTATTTGACAGAGAGAGAGAGAGCACAAGCAGGGGGACCAGGAGAGGGAAAAGCTGGATCTCTGCTGAGCAGGGAGCCCAATGTGGGGCCCAACACCAGGACTCTGGCATTATGACTTGAGCTGAAGGCAGACGCTCAACCAACTGAGCCACCCAGGCACCCCATCAGTCTTACTTTTTTTAAAAGTTGATTTTGGTTGCTGCCTGGAAAATAGGAAGGAGGGGGGCACTTACAGCACCATTTAAGAATCTTAGGTGAAAAATCATGTTACTGCATTCGCTGGGGTTACAGTGGTGTATTAATCTGTAAAATGAGGAAAACAATACCATCAATATTATAGTTAAAATCATAATTCAATACTAAATATTTACACAAGTGTCTAGCATATGGTAAATGACCAATTAATTTTGGCTACTGTTACGATATTGGCTGTTTTTTGAGGCAGTTGTTTCTTACTATATTAAAGAAATTTCCTTTTGGTACTTTTAACAATACAGTGGGAAAGAGTGAATGAAGGTCAGATTTTATTCTAGAACTGTATTCATTACCTGAATCTTTTATAGTTAACATTTGTGAATGTACTATTCGTATACTTTTTAAAAATTAATAACTAAGCTTAAAATTGAACCTAAGCATTAACATCTGGAATGAAAGAGGAGGAAGGATAGAGGCTTGATGCTTGAAAGGCTCAGAGCTTGAAATGTCAAGTTAGAGAGATCCGGATTCAAATCCCAGCTCATTTATAGCTGTGCAATGCTGGGAAAGTCACTAAACTTCGGTAAGCCCCAGTTTCTTCATCTGTAAAATGGAAATAATCATGGTATCTCGTTCATAGCATTATTGTTAAGATGAATGGAGATAATAGAGTGTCTGGTACAAAGCAAGTGGTCACTAACTGGCAGATAATCCCAATATGTAGAATGTATGAAATTACTACTTTTCGGGACGCCTGGGTGGCTCAGTTGGTTAAGCAGCTGCCTTCGGCTCAGGTCATGATCCCAGCATCCTGGGATTGAGTCCCACATCGGGCTCCTTGCTCGGCACGGAGCCTGCTTCTCCCTCTGCCTCTGCCTGTGCTCGCTCTTTCGCTCTCTCTCTCTCTGACAAATAAATAAATAAAATCTTAAAAAAAAAAAAAAAGAAATTACTACTTTTCCATTTCTGAATGTGGTTGGTATAATGTGAATTCACTCAATATAATATAATAAAGACTTTCTAGAAGAAGTATCCTCCTGTTTCAATTTTTTTAAATGTGTGAAACTCAATGAGTGTTGCATTTTATCAAATGCCTTTTCAGCATACACCTGTGTTTTTTAAAAAAAATTATTTATTTATTTGACAGAGAGCACAAGCAGGGGGAGCAGCAGGCGGGCAGAGGGAGAAGCAGGCTCCCTACTGAGCAAGGAGCTGGATGTAGGGCTTGATTCCAGGACCCTGGGATCATGACCTGAGCCAAGGGCAGTCACTTAACCAACTGAGCCACCCAGCACCCCTACACCTGGTTTTTATTTATTGATGGGATGTATTATCTTAATACTTTTCTTCTGATACCTTAATAACTTTTCTGATGTTAAGACATCCCACTATTCCTAAGAAAACCCCTACTTAGCTGGGGTGGATCATTCTTTTAGTCTACTGTTGAATTCAAGAATAGACTTTCTTGAAAAATGTATGAAAGGGTCTCCTGGCTAGTGCATTTGGTAGAGCATGCAGCTCTTAATCCTGGGGTCATGAGCTCAAGCCCCACATTGGGCATAGAGTTTGCTTTAAAATAAATAAAATAGGGGTGTCTGGGTGGCTGAGCCTGTTAAGCATCTGCCTTCGATTCAGGTCATGATCCTGGAATCCTGGGATTAAGCCCACTTTGGGCTCCCTGCTCAGTAGGGAGCCTGCTTCTCCCTCTCCTTCTGCCCCTCTCCCCACTCATGCTCTCTCTTCCTATCTCTCTAATAAATAAAGTCTTAGATAAATAAATATTTACTGAATAAAGAAATATTTATTTATTGAATAAATAAATAAATACATAAAATAGGAGTGCCTGGATGGTTCAGTTGGTGCGTCTGACCCTTGATTTCAGCTCAGGTCTTTATCTCAGGGTCGTGAGTTTAAGTCTTGCATTGGGCTCCACACTGGGCATGGAGCCTACTTAAGAATAAATAAAAATAAATAAATACAATAGAACTCAATTTTATTTTATTTATTTATTTATTTTAAAATTTATTTGTCAGAGAGAGAGGGGGAGAGAGAGAGAGCAAGCACAGGCAGACAGAGTGGCAGGCAGAGGCAGAGGGAGAAGCAGTCTCCCTACCAAGCAAGGAGCCCGACGTGGGACTCGATCCCAGGACGCTGAGATCATGACCTGAGTCGAAGGCAGCCACTTAACCAACTGAGCCATCCAGGCGTCCCTTATTTATTTATTTTTTACGAGTGTGGGGAGGGGCAGATAGAGAGAGAGAATCTTTTTTTTTTTTTTTAAGATTTTACTTACTTATTTGACACAGAGAGACACAGGAAGAAAGGAAACACAAGCACGGGGGAGTGGGAGAGGGAAAAGCAGGCTTCCCACTGAGCAGGGAGCCCAATACAGGGCTTGATCCCAGGAGTCTGGGATCATGACCTGAGCCAGAGGCAGAGCTTAACGATTGAGCCACCCAGGCACCCTGAGGGAGAGAAAGAAATCTTAAACAGGCTCCAAGCACAGCACAGAGGCCAACACAGGGCTCATTCTCACAATCCTGAGATCATGACCTGAGCCGAAATCAAGAGTTGATTGCTAAAAAAAAAAAAAAAAAAAAAAATCAGATGCTTAACGGATCCAGCGACCCAGGAGCCCCCAAATAAAGTTCAGATTCTTAAAAAAAAAAAAAAAAAAAATAAAATAAATTCCAAACTTCTTTGCCTTTCACGAATACACTAACAAGACTTTTTTTACTGAACTCCACTTGTCTTCAATACTCAAATGCCTTTAGAGATCCCTGTTTTTTCCCCAACAATAGCTAGGATTTACTGAGGGCTGAGAAACCGCTAAACACTCCGCATAATCCTCCTAAGTTCCCTAAGCAATAGGTACCACTTAGGGAGTGTGTTAGAAAAGTAAAGGATCAGGACGCCTGGGTGGCTCAGTGGGTTAAGCCTCTGCCTTCAGCTCAGGTCCTAATCCAGGTCCTGATCTCAGGGTCCTGGGATCCAGCCCCGAATCAGGCTCTCCACTCTGTGGGGAGCCTGCTTCCCCCTCCCCCTCTGCCTGCCTCTTTGCCTACTTGTGATGTCTCTCTCTCTGTCAAATAAATTTTTTTTAAATGTTAAAAAAAAAAAGAAAGAAAAGTGAAGGATCTTGGTACAAAGCCCTGGACATGAACCAGAGCCTGTTTTTCAATGTTATGATTTTATTCATTCGTTCATTCATTCAACACGTGTTTATGAAGCATCCCTGTACTGGTGTCTGTGTTAGCTACCAGTGGTACAGCCTTAAAGAACTCAGACTCAGAATCCCAGTCTAAGAGGGGTGCCTGGGTGGCTCAGTTCAGCATCTCTCTTTGGCTCAGGTCATGATCCCAGGATCCCTGGGATTGAGCCCAGATTGAGTCCTATGGGGCTCTGTGCTCAGTGAGGAGTCTGCTTCTTTCTCTCCCCTGTCACTCCCCCTACTGGTGCTCTCTCTTGCTGTCTCTCTCTCAGAAAAACAAACAAACAAGAAAACACCTCAGGCTCCCAATCCCAGTCTAACAGAGATCAACAATAAACAAGTGAAGAAATACACAAGTAAAAAATACATACAAATAAATACAAAGTGTGAAGAGAGTTGTTCTGTACATGACACCATGTACAGCATGGTGTAACAGAGGCTTATTTTAGATGTGGTGGTTGGCAGGGGAAGTTTTTTTGAGGTGACATTCAAGCTGAGATAGAAGAATGAAGAAGCTATAACTGTAGAAAGTTGGGGGTGGGGGGGGAGTAGGAAAGCACTCCAAGGCTGAGTAAACAGCAAGTCCAAGTACCCTGAAGCAAAAAGCGTCCAGACAAAGTAACCTGATAAATCCTAAGAACAAGTGGATGTTGTCAGGCAACTAGACAGATAAGACTTGGTTGGGGAGCCTGACTGGGTCAGTCAGTAGAGCATGCAACTCTTGATCTCTGGGTTATGAGTTCAACCCCCATGTTGGGGGTAGAGTTTACGTAATGGGGGAAAAAAAAAAAGACTGGGAAAGCAGACAGGGGTCACTTCAGATCAGAACTTGGTAAGTTAGTGTTTAAATTTTATTCTAGGAGCAATGCAAAGCCACTGTAGGGCCTTTAAATAAGAGAAGAAAATGACATCTGAATTATGTTTTTTTTAAGATTTTATTTATTTATTTGATAGAGAGAGAGATCACAAGTATGCAGAGAGAGAATGGGAAGCAGGCTCCCCGCTGAGCAGAGAACGTGATGCAGGGCTCTATCCCAGGACCCTGGGATCATGACCCGAGCTGAAGGCAGAGGCTTAACCCACTGAGCCACCCAGGCGCCCCTGAATTATGTTTTTTTAAAAGAGATTTATTTATAAATCTGCTTCCTCCTTTCTCTCTGCTTGCCTCTCTGCCTACTTGTGATCTCTGTATGTCAAGTAAATAAATAAAATCTTAAAAAAAGATTTATTTATATACAGGGTGCCTGGGTGGCTCCCTGCTCAGTGGGGAGTCTGCATATCCCTCTCCCTCTGCCCCTCCCCGCCATGCTTTCTCACAAGGGCACTTGCTCTCAAATAAATAAATAAATAAAATATTTTTTAAAAAGATTTATTTATTTATGGGGGGAGGGGCAGAGTGAGAGGGAAAAAGAAAATCTTGAGCAGATTCCCCACTAAGCAGGGAGCCCATGAGGGGCTGATCCTGTGACCCTGAGATTATGATTAGAGTGGAAATCAAGAGTGGGAAACTCAACCAACTGAGCCATGCAGGCACCCCTGAATTATATTTCTTAAAAGATCACCCTAGGTGCTGTTTGGAAAATAGATTAGAGAGCACCCAGAAAGACAGCAAGATGACAAATTAAAATGTGGTTGCAGTAATTTAGCTGAGAAAATGAGGTTAAAAAAAAGATTAGGTTATAGTGGTAGAGATGGAGAGAGGTAAATAGATTCATGATATACTTAGTAGGTAGAACCGAGTTCTGGATTTTATGAAGAGGATGAATCCTTGTTGTTTTTAACTAGGTGATGCTATTTAGTATGCTGGGGAAGATTGTGGGGAAGAACAGGTTAGGCTTTTTCTTTTTAAGATTTTATTTATTTATTTGACAGAGAAAGAGAGAGAGAGAGAGAGAGAGAGAGAGAGAGATCACTAATAGGCAAAGAGGCAGGCCGAGAGAGAGGGAGAAGCAGGCTCCCTGCTGAGCAGAGAGCCCAATGCAGGGCTCAATCCCAGGATCATGATCCAAGCCTAAGGCAGAGGCTTAACCCACTGAGCCACCCAGGCGCCCCAACAGGTTAGGTTGATAAAATCAAGAAGTCCAGTTTAGATATACTATATCTGATATGCCAGGGAGGCCTCCAAGTGGAGAGGTCTAAGAAGTAGTTGAATATATTTAACTAGGAACTCAGAGGACAGACCTACCCTACTATGGAATTACACATTTAAAGATTATTAATATTTAGGTGGTATTTGGTCTTGAAAAGATTATCTACACAAGGAGAGAACAGTTAGTTGTTAAAGAGTGTCTAGAAATGAGCTCTGAAATATCTCAGCATTTAGAAGTGCTATAAGGGAGGATTCAGGGACGGAGAGGGATCTCTGAAACAGAAAAATCATCAGTGTGGTGTCACACAGGCCAGTGTGAAAAGTGTTTCATGAAAGACAGAGGGTCATCCATGTGGAAGGTCACTAACAGGTAAAAAGAGTTAATTATAGAGAAGTGTTTATTGAATTTTGCAACATGTGGATCACTGTCATCTCTGGCAAGGCATCTTTTAAGAGGAGAAGGGTGGACAGATTAGGATGGATTTAAGAGGAAATTGAGGTGAGGAAATGGAGACCTCTAGTGTAGACAACTTGTTTTAGTTTTTTGTAAAGAAGAATGAAGGGGCACCTGGGTGGCTCAGTGGGTTAAAGCCTCTGCCTTTGGCTTGGGTCATGATCCTGGGATTGAGCCCCGCATTGGGCTCTCTGCTCAGTGGGGAGCCTGCTTCCTCCTCTCTTTCTTCCTGTCTCTCTGCCTACTTGTGATCTCTCTCTGTCAAATAAATAAATAAAACCTTTACAAAAAAAAGAATGAAGAAATGATAAAAGTTTTGTTTATTTTGAAGATGGTTGTGTCTCAGTAGAAGTAACGGATGATACAGTGAGGAAAAATCCTTGAGAAGACATTCGGGGGTGGGTATCCACAGCACTAGAGGAGGGGTCTGCCCTTTGATAGGGACGAAGACACATCTTTCATGGTATCAGGAAGAAAGACAGAGAGGATGGGTACAAATACAAGCAGGCTTGAGGCTTTCCATCTAGATGAGAGTGTTCCTCTCTGATGATTTGTATTCTCTCAAAGAAAATAGGAAAATTAGTTATGGTGAAGTGAGAGAAGAAGGTGTAAGAGTTTGAAGAGAGAAAGCATGAAATACACTATCTCTGGAAGTGGGGAAATGGGAAAGTGAATTTACTAGTGAGATTCAGTAAGATTGCCAGAAAAGTCTAATGCCCGTTTGAGGCTTGTGGTCAAGAATTTAAAGTGAAAGCCTCAGCTCTTTTAAAGAAAGTGAATTGTTAGGTCCACTTAGAATTGTGGTTTTACCAAGTGAGTACAACGGAGAAAGAGAAAAACAAGACTTTTATTTGTAAGCAATCATAACATCTAAGCCTGGTGACAGATGTTACGAATATAAGAATGTGAAAGTGAAAAAGTAATACATTTAATGATCTGAAGGTTTTGAGGAAGTCAAAAAAATCAGAGTTACTCTTGTTCAGACAGTTGAGATGCTTAAAAGGAGATCTGAGAGACCGTATAGTAACTAGCAATAACAAACACCGGATAACTATGAGGAGGGTTAGGTGGATACTATAGGATGGAAGGGAAGATTGTTGGAGGTGAAGAATTAACAGAATATCCGGCAGTCATCCAAATAGATGTTGAATGATGAGCAGAAGTAGAGATGGAAAGGAAGACAAAGAGCCATGAGCTAGTATTAATAAAGGAAGGAATGATCCATCAAAAGGTCCATGGATGACAGTAACTTGGAAGGGTATTAAGGGACATGGCTGGGGTACTTCAAAGTTAGAGTGTTTTTTTTTTTTCCTAACCAATAGTTTTTTGTTTGTTTGTTTGTTTGTTTTAGATATTTATTTATTTGACAGACAGGGATTACAAGCAGACAGAGAGAGAGGAGAGAGGAGGAAGCAGGCTCCCCGCTGAGCAGAGAGCCCGATTCGGGGCTCGATCCCAGGATCCTGGGATCATGACCTGAGCCAAAGGCAGAGGCTTTAACCCACTGAACCACACAGGTGCCCCCAAAGTTAGAGTTTGAAGTAAGAAGGATACTGTCCATTGTCTGATTCCATATAGATATTTTAACATTGTAATTTTAAAGTATCTTAGTCTGCTCACAAAGTGTTGAGTGCTAGTGGATTATTTTATTTTATTTATTTGAGAGGGAGAGGGAGAGAAACCACACGCAGGGGTAAGGACAGAGAGAGAGGGTGAGGGAGAAGCACACTCCCCGCCCAGCAGGGAGCCCAACGCGGGGCTCGATCCTAGGACCCTTGAGATCATGACCGGAGCCTAAGGCAGATGCCCCAGTACTAGTGGAATTAAAGAAAATGTTATATTCCTTCTGTGATTTGTGTTTGTAAATTACAAGTCTATACACACGCATGTACACAATTAAAACTTTTCTTTTTGAACAAAGAGTGCACTAATTTAAGCCTATTCCGAAGTTTATATTGCTAAAACAAATCTGTACTCCAGTGAGGTTCCAAAATGAAATCAATAAGACTGTGTGTGCAATCGGTAAGATTTTATTTCTCTAATTTAATTGGCCCAGCACAAGGTAGAGTAGGTAGTAAGCACAAGTAATTTATGCTTTTGAACCGGAGAACATCTGTTCTTTTCCGGCAAGAATACCGGCAGGCAGCTCTTGTGAGGTAATCAAGAAAAGAAAAGGGTCAAAAAAAAAAAGAAAAGAAAAGAAAAGAAAAGGGTCTTCTAACATCTCTCCCCAGTAGCTGATAGGGCCCTGGCTATCAGGGAAAATTGCTCTGGCGAACCCATTCAAATTTCTCACAGCAAATCGCAGTGGCCTACAGCCAACTCCTTTTCCGCTCATTGGCCAACTGGAAACTTCAGCCCCTCCCCCTATGCCTCCCTCCTCTCATCCGGAAGCCAATCGGAAAGATTAGCGCTCCGTAACTTAGTGTCATCAAGTACCGTACTTGCAATTGGCTATTGGAGCTACCGATCGAGAAGTAGGCGGGGCCATACCAGCTGGTCTATATAAGAGGAGGACAAAGGCGGCGCGCCGCCTGTGTCATCCGCCATCTTGTGCGAAGCAAAGTGGCCTCCACGTTCCCCGAGCGTCTTCTTCGCTTCTGCCTCGACCGCCCCTTGATCACAGACATGTCTCGGGACCGGTTCCGGAGCCGTGGCGGTGGCGGTGGCGGCTTCCATCGGCGCGGAGGAGGCGGCGGCCGCGGCGGCCTCCACGACTTCCGCTCCCCGCCACCCGGCATGGGCCTCAATCAGAACCGCGGACCCATGGGGCCCGGCCCGGGCCAGGGTGGCCCCAAGCCCCCGATCCCGCCACCGCCTCCGCATCAGCAACAGCAGCAGCCACCGCCGCAACAGCCGCCACCACAGCAGCCGCCGCCGCTTCAGCCGCCACCGCATCAGCCGCCGCATCAGCCGCCGCCGCCGCCACAGGACTCGTCCAAGCCCGTCGTTCCTCAGGGACCCGGCCCGGCTCCCGGAGTGGGCAGCGCTCCGCCGGCCTCCGGCTCCGCACCGCCTGCCACTCCTCCGGCCTCCGGGGCCCCCACGGGGCCGGGCCCCACCCCGACCCCGCCGCCCGCTGTCACCTCGGCACCCCCCGGGGCGCCCCCGCCCGCGCCGCCGAGTAGCGGGGTCCCCACCACCCCGCCTCAGACCGGGGGCCCGCCGCCTCCACCCACAGGGGGCCCGGGCCCCGGGCCTAAGCAGGGCCCAGGACCCGGAGGCCCGAAAGGCGGCAAAATGCCAGGCGTGCCGAAGCCCGGCGGTGGCCCGGGCCTAAGCACTCCTGGCGGCCACCCCAAGCCGCCGCACCGAGGCGGCGGGGAGCCCCGCGGAGGACGGCAGCACCATCCGCCCTACCACCAGCAGCATCACCAGGGGCCCCCGCCTGGCGGGCCAGGCGGCCGCAGCGAGGAGAAGATCTCCGACTCAGAGGTGAGTGTCTCCCGCAGCTACGCGTCGGTTTCTCTAAGATGGCGGCGGCCCCCTCCTCTTTCCCTTCCCGGCCTCCATTTTGTCGGAGACCGGAAGGCGCGTGCGCGCGGGCGACGGAGGGCGGGTCCGCTGCCGGAGCAAGGGGCGGAAGGCATGGGTCCTCTTCCTGGCCTCGGGCTAGACTCCCGGCTGGCTGAAGACGGAGGGTGGGTGGGCTTCGGTGGCGGAGATGAGAAGCTGTGCTGGGCCCTGTTAAAGCTAGAGGATCCTGGGGATGGAGTAGAGCGTGAAATGCAGGGTTGGCCAAGTTGGGGGAGATCTTAAAAGCACAGGCACAAAGGTACGGGTGATCGGATTTTCATCACGTCTCTTTTTTTCACTTAATAGCTGTTTTAACTTAATGGGTGCTGCGATTTAGGTTTGCCAGGAATACTTAACATAAACAGCTGATGTTGATTCTGTAGAGTCGAGTTTGGGGAGGGCTATATTTTCGAGTGTTCTGGATGGTTTGGGCTATTTGATGTTTGGATAGTTAATACGTTGGAAATCCCTCAGATACGGAATCTTGACTTTGACTTTAAATGGAACAGAAAAGCAACCCGATTGGTGGTATTACCCAGTCTGGGAACAGCGAACATTATTACTGGATTTTTCTACTTGCTAAAGTCACTGGTTTCTGAAAATTTCCTTCCTTTTTCATTAGGGATTTAAAGCCAACTTGTCTCTCTTGAGGAGGCCTGGAGAGAAAACTTACACTCAGCGTTGTCGGTTGTTTGTTGGGAATCTACCTGCTGATATCACAGAGGATGAATTCAAAAGACTTTTCGCTAAATATGGAGAACCAGGAGAAGTTTTTATCAATAAAGGCAAAGGATTTGGGTTTATTAAACTTGTGAGTTTTTTTTTTTTTCCTCTTTTTAATGTGGACTTAGAGGGGTTTTCCCTTGTTTTTTGCTACTGCAAACTCTAGTGTTCAAGCCAACAGCAGTAAGTTGGTCTTTAAAATTTTCATCGTTTTTTACAAAAAAGGTGCAACTGTTGTATTGTGAATACTTGTTGGTACTAAGAAAAGAGAGGGGTGGGCGGGTAAGACCTTTACCTACCCTGGGTGGTGCGAGGGAGAGCTGCCTGCGGATCTTGAGCTGAGCTGGAGAAAGGGAATGGGAGTTAAGCTTTTGACAGTTTTAGAGTGGGTGTTAACTGATGTTGAAGTTATATTAACATGAGTATGTCTGATACTTTCAGGAATCTAGGGCATTGGCTGAAATTGCCAAAGCTGAACTTGATGATACACCCATGAGAGGTAGACAGCTTCGAGTTCGTTTTGCCACACATGCTGCAGCTCTCTCCGTTCGAAATCTTTCACCTTACGTTTCCAATGAACTGTTGGAAGAAGCCTTTAGCCAATTTGGTCCTATTGAAAGGGCTGTTGTAATTGTGGATGATCGTGGGAGATCTACAGGAAAAGGCATTGTTGAATTTGCTTCTAAACCAGCAGCAAGAAAAGCCTTTGAAAGATGCAGTGAAGGTGTTTTCTTACTGACAACGTAAGTTCATATGCTTATGCTAATTTATACTTATTAACTTGGATGAAGAAGTTGGGATAAAACTGAAAGCAGTTAAGATGGAACCATTTCTGTTACTAGAACTCCTCGTCCAGTCATTGTGGAACCACTTGAACAATTAGATGATGAAGATGGCCTTCCTGAAAAACTTGCACAGAAGAATCCAATGTATCAAAAGTAAGATTGATTTAATCTGAGCAATTTTTAATTGCAAATGAGAACTTGTAATTTTTCAGTTTTGCTTAGAGAATGAGAAATTCTTTGAAATGCATGTGCTTGATAGAAATATAAGGGTCAGGAAGTTGTGTAAGGTTTTGAAGCAGAGATAGTCAAATGCTTGATGTTTGTTGCTGAGATAGGTATGTTTTATATGCAGTTTTGTTTGGCCTTTGAACAGCTGCATGATGAATACTTATCTTTTTAAGGATTAAAAAAATAGTCCTTGAGGGGATGCCTGGGTGGTTCAGTTGATTAAGCTGCTGCCTTTGGCTTAGGTCATAATCCCAGGGTTCTGGGATTGAGTCCCGCATGGGGCTCCTTGTCCATCAGGGAGCCTGCTTCTCTCTCTGCCTGCCACTCTGCCTGCTTGTGCTCTCTCTCTGACAAATAAGTAAATAAAATCTTTAAAAAAAAAAAAAAGTCCTTGAATAGGAATTTGGTTAGAGGAAATGAGGTAGGTGGGATTTATCTCCCAGGATTTATTGTCCTGGGATCTGTTATTTATTACTTTGTGAAGATTTGTTTATTAGCATGGCCGGGTGCGTGTGGCGTGGCGGTGGGTGGGGGTAGAAGGAGAGAATCTTGTAGACTTCTGCTGAGGCTGGGCTCACTCACATGGCCTGAGTCAAAATCAAGAGTCAGAATGAGCCAGCCAGCTGCCCCTGGAACATGCCATTTTTAATGTAGGTTATTTTACATGAACCAAAGGGGCCATTGCCTTTTGGGATTTCTTACATGTGATAGGCCAGGGGGGACATCTGTGTTTTTAGGGCAATCGGGTAGTATCTCTTGTGTGTGTCCACAAACTGGTTCATGTTTAAATACTGTCAGGGAGAGAGAAACGCCTCCTCGTTTTGCCCAACATGGCACATTTGAGTATGAATATTCTCAGCGATGGAAATCCCTGGATGAAATGGAAAAACAGCAAAGGGAACAAGTTGAAAAAAACATGAAAGATGCAAAAGACAAATTGGAAAGTGAAATGGAAGATGCCTATCATGAGCATCAGGCAAATCTTTTGCGTCAAGGTAAAAGACCCTTTTGTGTAAATTTCACTGATAGGATCAGTTGGTTTTTGAATTTTTTTATAGTCCCATTGACATGAATTCAAAACAATTTTCTAATGTTCAGATCTGATGAGACGCCAGGAAGAATTAAGACGCATGGAAGAACTTCACAATCAAGAAATGCAGAAACGTAAAGAAATGCAACTAAGGTAAAATTTTGTTAAGCTAATAAGCCTTTGCTTCTGGGTTAACATTTAGAGGAAAAGATGGGCCTAAATTTTGCAGGCGAGCCTAATGGACTACAGAGAGGTTACACACACTGTCAGTGTTGGTTTAACACAAAGTTGGAGTAGAATGTAAGGTTTTGATTGATGACGTCTGTTTTCTTTGCCAGAATGCTTCTAAGTCTATTCTATGCTCCACACTTTCATGTGTGTTTGCTGTAATCTAGACTTCATAAAGCTCTGAGGCACATTATTAGCTTTCTTTAAGTTGGCTTTTAAAAGATGCATATGGCACTTTATATTATATGCTTGATGAATATTTCCAGGCAAGAGGAAGAACGACGTAGAAGGGAAGAAGAGATGATGATTCGTCAGCGTGAAATGGAAGAACAAATGAGACGCCAAAGAGAGGAAAGTTATAGCCGGATGGGCTACATGGATCCAGTAAGTAAAATTCTTTTGAAATGTAATTGGAGTTGTCTACAAAACTTGGAGGTACCTAAAATCAAACTTTACTCAATGACATTTTACTTCACGGCCGTTCTTTATACAAGTGTGTTATTATGATTAATACACTTTTAAGTTTTATTTTCTTGGCTGGGCCTAAAGATTTCCCTGGTTGGGAAGAAGCCTTACAGGTTTTCTGATAATTGAGTTCTCAACATTTGGTTTCAGAATACTGGTTTTACGTGTAGTCTTAACCTATTTTTAAGTTTTGGAAATTTTTTAGGTTTAGTACAGGTGTATGAAAGGGTTTATTTTTATTTATTTTTCTTGCAGAGAGAAAGAGACATGAGAATGGGTGGTGGAGGAGCAATGAACATGGGAGGTAAGTAGGAAAATCAAATTAGCAATACATTAGAGAGCAGTGTCTTGGTTGAGTCGTAACCAGCGTTTTTGTTTCCTAGATCCCTATGGTTCAGGAGGCCAGAAATTTCCACCTCTAGGTGGTGGAGGTGGCATAGGTTATGAAGCTAATCCTGGAGTCCCACCAGCAACCATGAGTGGTTCCATGATGGGAAGCGACATGGTAATGTATCCTGTATGACGTAGTACGAAGGAAATTCTCATTTTTCACAACTTACGTGTGTGTGTTTTGTTTTTTGTTTTTTGTTTTTTTTTTCTTTTTTAAGTAGGTAACTGGACCTCTTTTTAGTTCCCTTATCACGTAAATCATAATATTGAGGAGTACTTTGGCAACATAGAAGAACTCAGTGTGTGGTAACCTAAACAAAAATGGTTGCCAACAAGAAGTCAATGCTGTCAGTATGTTGGGAATTCTCTTTGGCAATAAGTAGACATAGGTGCTTTCTATTATATTGCTTGTGTACTTTTGCACTCTAGCACATGGCAAATCCAAATTCTAAATGCTAGATGATGTACCTGATTATTCTACATCCAAGTGAGAGTAATCAAATGGCAAACTGTCATTCATTAAGCTGATATTTGCCATAAGTATGAATCAGACTTGTAGTTTATAGTTTTAGGCATGTTCTAGTGATGTGTAGGACTTTGATTTATATTTGGTGTGATTTCTACCCATGAAAAAGGAGTTGTTCACTGTTTTGACTCGTCGTTTCCCACTTGTTGGGCCTGTCAATAGGTGCACCTTCTAAAATAAACTGACATCTCTATTTTGCTACAGGATAGCAAAAATTGACAATTTTAAGCATACTAGTTGTGTGCATTTGATCTGAACCTTCTTGATGCTTTCATATTTTAACTGTACAGATAGCCTGTCAGGATGCTTTAGAACCACCAAGTGAGTTGGTCTGAGTGGCTGTGTTAGGGCTTTACAAATCGTAGGAAAATTGAATATTGGATTTAGAGGTGGGCTTAGAGAAGAGTCCATTTTCACAACTGAACTGAATCTCATTGGTTCACCTGCAAACTTTTGGCAAAGGAGGGAAGCTTCAGCACGAAGCTCATTAGATTCATTTTACATATAGGAATATAAGGATTTAGTATGGGGCCTAGTCTATTTAAAATCTGCATAAGGTTTTTTGAGAATTAGAATCACAAATACCTGGTTGGGTTAAAACATAGTGTTACTAGCTTTAAATTAAATTTTAAAAATACTGTGGGTAACATTTTTGGTTTATATGCTTTCCTAAAAGGTAGATTGTAGGTCTGTATCAGATTTGTAAAACTAATTTGACGTGATGTTCCCACAATTAAGGTTCTTTGTATGTCCCTTGTAACAGGTAGGGTTTTAAGATGATGTAATAATATAATTGTGAAACCCCAAAATTTTCTTAGAGCTTTTGAGATACCCAGCATAATGTGCTAAAACCCTGAAATTTTTAGGATTTTGAGAAATAGTTTAGAGGGTTGAGGTTTAGTTTTTTAAGTAGTTCTATAGTATTTAGTAGGAAACCTATTAGAAATATGTATAGGAACAGTTAAATCCTGATGTTCGCCCCCTGCATTTTTGGAGTGATGCTCTCAGTAATTTATTTTGAATGGAATTTGAAAGATAGTTGGGGCTTCTGTGCTTTGCATATCTATAGGGTTTTTCTGTTTGGGGAATATAGGTTTCTCAGATTAGAAGTACTTAAAACTAGGTGGAATCATGAAATCCTGCTTTATTGCAGTTACTTGAGCTTGGTGTTTAGGTTGTTTGAGAGAAAGCCAAAACGTGAAATCATAGCTAACCAGTGTACTTTCAAAGACCTGAAGAAAAAGCTGGGCCGGTGTGGGGGGTGGGCTGTATATTCAATCAATTTGCAGCAGTACAGACTACTGTGAACTTAATTGTCTCTGGTTACGTAGTGATGGTTCTGAAGGTGGTATACCTGTGAGAATATGGCAACACTTTTTAATGAAGTTACTGTGCCGGTTAAGTGACTAAATCTGTTAGTCTTTTATGCTTTTTTTCTTTTTGTAGTCTGGTAGCATTTTATTAAAACTTTGAACCTTTTAAGATTTCTGCAAGTTAGCAGATGTGTCTTAAGATCTTGAAAAGCACAAGGTTTCTTATGCAGCTCATGCCACTAACTGGTGAGTAGGTCTTTGTCACTTCATTGAGTGCATTGAATCTGTCTGGTTGGGCTTGTTAGGCTTACTTGGAAAATAAATTTCCTGTTCAGACCTTGAAAGTGAGAAGTTTGCAAGCTTTTTCAGTGGGTTAATCTGATGTGAAATTTCTTAAAACTCATTTTGGAATGGGTTTTCACATCTGCACTAATTCTTAAATTTTTTAGCACTACAGGGAAGACCTATTCTTTGAAACAGGTGTATGAGAATGGCTCAAGTGGGAACATACCACAAGGCATGTATTATCGTAAACTAATTTTCAAATTACCCTTTTTTCCTTTCTATGTTCCCGGTACCTGTGGATCGACTCATTGGTGATTGTATCGACGAACGTTGACTACGGAACCTTCTAAAATATTTACTTAACACACATGGACATCAACTACATATAATGAACTGTTAATTTACTGTTCCAATAGCGTACTGAGCGCTTTGGGCAGGGAGGTGCGGGACCTGTGGGTGGACAGGGTCCTAGAGGAATGGGGCCTGGAACTCCAGCAGGATATGGTAGAGGGAGAGAAGAGTATGAAGGCCCAAACAAAAAGCCCCGATTTTAGATGTGATACCTAGGTTTTCATTCCAGTTTGTTTTTGTCTTTTCTTGTTTAGATACCAATCTTTTAAATTCTTGCATTTTAGTAAGAAAGCTACCTTTTTATGGATGTTAGCAGTTTATTGACCTAATATTTGTAAATGGTCTGTTGGGGCAGGTAAAATTATGTAATGCAGTGTTTCAAACGGGAATTTTTTTTCTTTTTATTTCCTTTTTTTTTTAACTGTATAATGTCCCTCAAGTTATGGCAGTGTACCTTGTGCCACTGAATTTCCAAAGTGTACCAATTTTTTTTTTACTGTGCTTCAAATAAATAGAAAAAATAGTTATAATATTGATCTTCAACTTTGCCATTCATGCTTCTATGCACATTAGGCTAGGTATTCCACTTTGAAAGCATGAGCGTGTCTAGGCCTTCAAATGGCACCTGCCATTTCTGGGAAATGTATTTGTAGGCTAAGTATTGCTTTCTACAAACAAGTACCCCTTCGTTTTAAAAAGAAGAAATGCATATTGAAGTAGTTTCATGATTTGATTTGTTTGGCATTATAGGAAGCAAGCTGGTGCTAAGTATTTTTAAATGGTTATGTAAGCAAGCTGAACTGTAAATCTTCCTTCAGGAATGTGTATTAAGATGATGGAATGGGTGAAAGACTATTGGTAGGGAGAGAAAGTGGGTATGACTAAATGGATCTTTATGGCCCTATAATCTATCCTTTCCTTGAAAGTTTCTGAAGAAAAAGTGGAAAGATCATTCTGTTGCATTTCTCCATTCTTGTTTTTAAGAGAACAAGTCCCAAGCCCTACATATGGCTTGTATTGAACTTTCACATTTGAATTAAAGATTGTTAAACATGAAGCCTTTTCATGTATTACTTCAAGTGATTATGAAGATGGGGTTTAGTCTGAAAAATGCAACTGGAAAGTAAGCGTAGTAACCATAAAGTAGCTTTAGCTATGTATGCATTTGTACTCTGTAACTTTTACTTCTCCTTGTGCTACTGCTGGTGGACAAAATCTGTAGGACTGTAACAATCTACTTGTTCTCTTGTCTAAGAACTAGTGGTGATGTTAATGACAAATAGGGTTGCAGATAACAATTCTTACTGTAAAATATTTGTTAACCTGTTTTTCCATAGTTTACTTTTGATGTAGCACTAATTCTGGAGAGAGTTGCTTATGCTACACAGTACAAATACCCCTTCTTCCCACCATAAAGTTTTTGGAGTGTTTCGATGGTGTTGTCAGTTGATTGTCAACTTCATTGAATCTCCTTCCATTAGGAAAGACATTGTGACTTTTATTAAAGTAGATCGTTACTGTTGTCTGTTAGTACAACGGGAACCCGTTTTCCCAGTGCATATATGTTAGCAGAGGAACAGTTTCCTAAAAGTAGGTAAAGTAATTGAACGGTTTGGCTTGTTCTTAGTTACGTTTCCATTTAAATTTGTACATTACAGAGCTCTCACTATGGAATGTGTCTTCCTCTTTTTCACCTCTGTTCTTGGTGCTAATTGGCAAAAGTAAAATTCTAAATCAAATCTTGGTTAAAATGCTGTAGTATTGTGCCTGAGTACAAAGGGAAACCTATTGTTGAAACAGTTGAGCACTTTCTGCATAGGAAACTGGATAATACTAAAAGTAAAACACTAGTGGAATATAATTATAGGCGTGTCACCCAGTTCTGCTTGTGTGACTGACAGGTACATGGTGTGCTAATTAAGGAAGAGAGTCTCCTTAGAAAATCATCATTTCTTCACCAAGACACTTGGAAATGGGTAGTAGTTCTACCACTATTCTATCAATAAGGAAGTTTTGTTCTAAGTCAATTGGTGATATGTATGAGGTTATCTGTATGGAAACAAGGGTGTGGATTTGAAAAGAATCCATTACAATCTGATTGAATTGTATGGTAGGGACGCCACTAATGATAAAATAAGGGGTGTTCATGGGACACCCACAGAGGGTGAACTTGAATGTGTGTGGGTGGGGGCTGGTGGGGAAGTGGGAAAATCTGCCTATAAAATTAATGTTTCAGTTTATTTTTCAGATTACATGCCTTTCTTTATAAGGGATGCTGGCACAGACCCCTAAAATAAGCTTTTGTTAGTACTGTACCTTTGAAGAGTGGTGAAGGATGCTAATGGATAATCTCCTGAAAGTTGTGGCTTTGATAGCCTTATTGTGGGCTGTAGAATTGCTAAACATCGTTTAGCAAATAATGTTGCTTAGTTCCAACTAAGTTTTGCCTTTCATCACTGAAACAGCAGTGTATCAAGGGTTGTAAGCTACTCAAATAGACTTTCAATAAGTCTTGGAATGCATATGATAGTTTTTAGACTAATGTGAATTTAAATCATCTTAAAAAGGAATTTCCTAAAAGCTGATAATGAAATGGGTGGGAAAGGGAGTGTAGTACCTTTGAAGTATTTTAGTCATTTTTCTCATTTAAAGTAACCACCTGCCCCCATTTCCTCTCCTCCACTTTCTCTCATAATTTTGTTAAGAGGAACGCTGATCGTTTTAAGCTTATTACTCCTAATCTTAAAAAACTGCATTCTCTAAGAGACCCCAGTATATTTAGTAGGTACTTTCTAAGATTAACCCAATGGCTCACATTCAGTGAAACCCTAATCCTCTTGGTTTAGAACACTAATTAAACTCCTAAGTAGAAGTACTATAAACCCCACCACTCTTTATAGATGTATTATACCACTAATATAAACAGATAATAATTTGGGAAATTGTAACGGTACGCCTGTGCAATTTTTTATAAGTGGCATATTATGGCAGACAAAAATTTAGATACTTGGCTTTTCTTGGGCGCCACTATGTTGTGGCGGAATGTTTTCTGGTGTTCTTGGACTGCAATTATGCACTATTAAAGTAGTGGCCTGCTACATAACTGCGTTTAGCCAGCATTTCTGCAGTGCGTAACTGTGAGGAACGTAGTACCGCAAATGGCAATGGACATTAGGACCCGGATGTAGTATTCCTGCTTGCTCCAAGATTCTCATTGCCGACTGCATACAGGTAGGTAACAAGCAATATAATCTAACTTGGTGACTTGCTATGTACTTGTATTCCGTGGGCATTCTGACATCACACTTCTGACAATGAAATTACAGTGCAGCACCTAACACTTGTATGGTAAAGCTAGTTTCTATCAAAACTGCGTGGGTTTGGGCTTAGAGCTGTAATTTGTCAGGCAGAATTCAGTGCTGTTGCAGTTCTCAGATTAAAAAGTGCAAACTTGATTCTTTGGTATGTCTGATTCAGTTGCGTGGTTTCCTTTAGTTGCATTGTAACTGAAGAGAACCTGGAGCATATCAGTGGTGTGGGGGAGAGGGAATCAAACCATACTTGGGAAGTAGAGTGCTTTTAAGCATCTTGACACGACTGTATAGCATGTGATACGAGTCTCTGTTGTAGCATACTGACCTCATAGGTCAGCAATATTGATTTCAGAATGCAATCTCGGTAATTTCTGTAGGTTGAGTGAATTAAGACAAAGTACATTTTTTTTTTTGTAATGTGATTTAAATTTTTTTTTTTAATGGGCTTCATGGGAATACCTTTGTTACTAATGTGGGCTTAGGTGGGAATCTAATGTGTATAGTTCAAGTTATGTGACTTACCTAAATATGTCTCTGCTCTAAACCTGGGGGAAAGTGGTGTGGCATGTTGATTTGCCTGCAGTTGAATACATGTTGGGAATCATTTCCCAATCCTAAGCCTTCGTCGTATTCTGTAGGAAAACTGCACATGTTCAGAGTAGCTTTTCGAATTTGGTTCCCTTATTAGCTTTAGGGATGTGATGTTATATAATCCAAAATGTTCACCCAAGAAAAAGAAGTCTTCAAAAGCACCTTCTTTTGTTGCTTAGGACTTAAGCTTTGTAAGCTTTGCATCAACTGTTGTTCCAGACCTCAATTCAACTTAACTTTGGTCTCTGAGCTGGTTTTTAGATAGCATGCATGAGAAACAGCTATCATGTATAATGCTTTCTGTTCTGTAACTGGAAAGTTCGGTTTACTTTGCATAAATGCCGGTGAAAACTCTTCATGACTATAAGAATTTTCTTCCACTCTATCAAGAAAAATGGCTTGTTCTTTGGCAAGCAATTCACAAGGTGGGGACAAATTGGTACTTAATATGTAGTCTGTTCAAGCAAATAACTTGACTCTCCTGTTAAAAAAGCAAATGGTGACTAGTTTAGTTCTATATTGATAGTACAATGCAGTGCAAACATAATCCTCAGTATTAGTGACGAGAGTGTCACTAAATTGACATACAACCCTGATGGAGTTTTCCTGTGGCATAATTCATTAAATCGGTGGCCAACACTTGCTGCCGTGATTTAGTGATTCGAGTGCTTAGAAATAAAAGCTCAGGTTTATTTCCTAACAGCCAGTAACAATTTTGAGAGAACGTACTTGTTATAATCTATGGACTTGAGGAACATTACTGGGGAGGGCGGTTAATTTTGCTTCATTTCTGCTTATTTCAAGATGAATAGGTTTTTGCACTTTGAAATGAGAAACCTGTGACTTAAGTCGATTCTTAACTAGTTTCGATTTGTATGTAGCTATAATTTGTGAATCTTAGTGTAGAGGGTCTCACTCACTCAAAAAGCTGGGAATAAATGGGTTGCAGTAACAACACTATACCGAGGTGCTTGCATTGTATTTCATAGTCTTTTCTTGTTACAAACCAAAATTATTCTTTTTAATGAGAATCGTCTAAGGTTCAGAGGTGTGATGCCAGAATGCATTTTCGTACTGTTAGGCCCTTGGAACAGATACCGGTGCTTTCTGAAAGATGAAAGAAATGGAATGGGTGCTCTTCACACAGGTTGCAAAACCTACAAAGAATGCATAATAGTCTCATTTTTTCCCCTAGAGAAGAGATGCGTGTGACTAGTTTTGGACTTTTAACCTAAATGGGGGTTGCATGTCTCCTATTGTTAATCATTGTCAGCTGCAGTGACATGATCCACAGTCCTGCATTTACTGCCTTTCCCTTAATGATTCTGGACAGGTTTGAGAGAGCCAGGATGTTTGTTCTGGGCCTTTATTTGGTTTTGGCTTTAGCTGATAATGTTTCAGTGTTCTGTCAGCTAGTGCAGTTCTCAAATGGCTGCCTATTAGGGAAAGAATTCTGAGGATTTGACTGTTCCTAATCATCTGTCATTGCTGCTAGATAATGATTGGCAATTTTTAAGACTCAACTGTGGAAATCTCACAGTTGGTAAACCATCAACCATAAAAATGTTGCTTTTGAACACCAGTGCTGAAAAGATTTTATTTGGAGGGTGAGAAGGGGGCTTGGATGCAGGATAGGATAATCTGGAGAATGGGGGAGAATGCAAACGATATAGTATCCCTTATGGATGGTACATGTGCAACAGGGAGCTCTTTTTTTTTTTTTTTTTAATCCCCTTGGCAGTAACTGATAATCAGGGAGGAAGAAAAACCTGGAACTTGAATTAAGGCTGATCTTTCTGGTTTTTGTGCACCGTGGCCCTGCCAGGCATATATAGTGAAGGTGAATGTCTTCTCCCTCAGAAAAACTCAGGTTCCTTGCTGTCCCGAATAAGGCCTAGCTTCCCTGCCCTAACTGAAAACTCAGTGAGGACTTGGAGGGAAAGAACGAGGCAAATACAGAGGATTGCAGGATAACAACTGCATTGTTGTGTACTGTGGATGGGGGAGGGCACTCTTGGAGGACTCCTGCTGCAGGTGGTCAGTCCACCTGAGACCGGAAGACATACTTGAATGGGGAGCAGGGTACGTGCTTTTATATGAAAAGAGAGCTGATGTTAAAACTCATTTGGTAAGGTAAACGTTGTCACATACCTTCACATAAGGGATAGTATATTTTGGGTTGCAGTCAAACTTGATTGTGCTCAGACTGGTGAAAATAGCAGATAGGCTTTTGTATTTTAAATAAGATACAGTTTTTATTCTTTGAATTGAGCTGTCTACTTTATTACTTTACATAAAAATAATTTTAGATTTTTCCCCCCATCAAGTTTCTTCCTGTTTTTTTTTTT
>PISX010004824.1:0-10775 GCA_004024625.1 Mellivora capensis | reverse complement strand
GTTCGCTGATACTGGAGTACTCACTCACTTCAAGTAAGTTTCCTTAGAAGTCCTAACCTGTAGAAGATTTTTGAGTGTGATTTGTTAACAACAGTTAAGTAATGTGATTTAGCTATGTGGCGTGAAACGTGTTTTTTGTGTTTTGTTTTGGGTTTTTTTGTTTTGTTTTGTTTTTTAAAGATCTTAATTTATTTGGGACGCCTGGGTGGCTCAGTTGGTTAAGCCTCTGCCTTCGGCTCAGGTCATGATCCCAGGGACCTGGGATTGAGTCCTGCATGGGGCTCCTTGCTCGGCGGGAAGCCTATTTCTCTTGCTGCCTCTGCCTGCCACTCTGCCTGCTTGTGTGTACTCTCTCTATCTCTGGCAAATAAATAAAATCTTAAAAAAGAAAATTTATTTGACACACAGCAAGAGAGGGAACATAAGGGGGTGGGGGGGGGAATGGGAGAGGGAGAAGCAGACTCCCTGCTGAGTAGGGAGCCTAATGCGGGGCTCAGTCCCAGGACCCTGGGATCATGATCTGAGCGAAGGCAGCCACTTAATGGCTGAGCTACCCAGGCACCCCAAATGTGTTTGATTTTTAAGATGTTTACTTCTCCTGAGATAATACCCATGTGTTTTGGTTTTTGAAAACAATATACGGGGGGCACCTGGGTGGCTCAGTCAGTTAAGTATCTGCCCACGGGTTCAGGTCATGATCCTGGGGTCCTGAGTTCAAGCCCTGCATCAGGCTCTCTCTGCTTGCTTCAAGTGTCAGACATAGAAGGATTGACAAAAGGTACATGGATGAAACTGTGTTGTATACCTAAAACTAATAGACTATTGTGTTTTATGTTTCAGTTTTAAGAAAAGATACAGGATTGGGGCACCTGGGTGGTTTGGTTGGTTAAATGCCTGCCTTTGGCTTGGGTTATGATCTCAGGGTCCTGGGATTGAGCCCCGCATTGGGCTCCCTCCTCAGTGGGGAGCCTGCTTCTCGCTCTCCTGCCTGCTGCTCCCCCTGCTTGTGAGTTCTCTGTGTCAGATAAATAAATAAATCTAAAAATAATAGAGATACAAGATTATGTAAAGGGAAATAAGCTTGAATTAGTGGAGAAATGCCATATTTTTAGAACTCTAAATTCCACTCTTGACCCATTCAGAATCTCCCTTAAAGATTCTATTTTATTGGGGCACCTGGGTGGCTCAGTGGGTTAAAGCCTCTGCCTTTGGCTCAGGTCATGATCCCAGGGTCCTGGGATGGAGCCCCACATCAGGCTCTCTGCCTGCCTCTCTGCCTACTTGTGATCTCTTGTCTGTCAAAAAAAAAGAAATTTCTCTTTTACTTACCCAGCAAATAGTAGAGAACAGTCCAGTTGTGGGTAGGAGGAAAAATCCCGAGTGTGTGTGAGGAAATTTAGAAGACTATAAGTGTAGTGCAGACCAGGTCTTTTCTAAGCAATAACAGAGCAAAACAAAACCCACTGATTGGGAGGGCCCAAAATGTGCCTCTTGGTGATGTTGCGAATAAGATGTACACACTATAGTTAATGAAAATGTAGTATGCTGTTCATTTTATTTTAATAAGATTATATTTTTAATGATAGGTGGATAAGCTATTAGTCTCAAGACGACATCACACAACGTGAGCCAAGAAGGAAAGCCACAGCGTGTTAGACTGAGGAACTATCTGGGTAAGTTGAATGTTTCTTATTCTGTAAACTCCCTTCAGAAGAACTCTTGGGTGTTACAGACATAATTACTTGTGTGTGAATATTTAATTTTAACTTACTCTGTGTTAAAACTATGTAGGAAGTAATGTTGTTACTAAAAATATTTACAGTCCTTTTAACAGCCCTCTTGAGGCTGTAGGCCTTGTTTGTTGGTTTGCCTCAACCCTTAGAAAAACAGGGACTGTAGGGACGCCTGGGTGGCTCAGTCATTAAGCGGCTGCCTCTGCATCGGGTCATGATTCCAGGGTCCTGGGATCGAGCCCCATATTGAGCCCCATCTCAGGCTCCTGCTCAGTGGGAAGCCTGCTTCTCTCTCACTCCCCCTGCTTCATTTCCCTCTTTCACTGTGTTTCTGTCAAATAAAATCTTTTAAAGGGGGGGTGTGCCTGGGTGGCTCAGTCGTGAAGCATCTGCCTTCAGCTCAGGTCAAGATCTCAGGGTCCTGGTATCAAGCCACCACGTCGGCCTCCCTGCTCAGTGGGAGGCCTGCTTCTCCCTCTCCCACTACTGCTTGTGTTCCTCTCTCTCTGTCTCTGTCAAATAAATAAAATCTTTTTTAAAAGGGGTGGGGGGGCTTTAGTTTTCTCTAGGAGTTTGTATGTCTGTTTGCCTCCGTACATAGAACTGTGCAAAAGAGGGTTTGAAAAATTGGAAATTGCCTATTTTTTAACCAAATACTTAAAAGATGGGATCATCTAGAGTTGATGATGTCCTAGAAGTATTGGCAGTTTTAAAGGGCAACTCAATTCTGCTGTTGTAGCTGGGAAAGCAGTCATAGACTGTATGTAAACAAATGGACAGGGCTGCGTGCCAAGAGTTTACCAAAAAAAAGTAGGTAGACAGTAGTCTGTTGTCTCATCATCTAATACAAATGGATATATAGTTAGATTATAGCTCAGTTAAAGGGCTGTCATAATCATTTAAGAGTAAGGTAGAAATAAATAGTGTTAAGTAATTGACTGGATTTTAAACCTAGGGGAGGTGCCAGGTAGTGGAGTCTTAAGAGATCTCCCTTCTCAGTTCAGTGGTTGCAACTAAAGTTCCAATAAATGGAATTAAACGTTAATCAACTAGCTGGTGGCAAAGGCTGGTGGTAAAGTAATTTGCATCTTAATCCTTAACTATATAGTACTTAATGATCATTAAGTACTGTTAATACCCCATTTCTTGATTAGTATACTTTGATATTAAAAAGTTTACTTGGTTGGTGCTAAATGGTGAGTGTTTGACAACTCTGATTCTTAACATCTTTTGGAGTAATTGTTTCTTTTAATTGGCAGGATCAGGTGAACTCTGTCCAGAAAACCAATGAAGAACAGGGCAAAGAGGAATGAGCAGCCTAATTGTTAATAAAGACATTTTTAAATCAGATTGTGCTTTTATTTGTTTTGGTTTTTGTGTTTAAGTAGAACTTTTTGCTTCTAATATTTTCTTTATATGTCATCACCTTGTTTTTAGGTAACATGGGCATGGAACATGGTCATTCAGGACTTGGGCTTTCTGGCCGAGCTGCTTCAACATTAATTACTGATCAGCCTGATGGCCCTTCCTTGGCTCTTATCCTAACTTAACTGATTAAGCAATCAATATTTTAAAATTGCCTTGATTCTTTATAGGTTTTATTCCTAAAATCAGCATGTAATGAATATAGCGATTATAACTACATGCCCATCCTTGATTGGGTTTCAGGCATAATACCATTTTGTATCCTGCTTTTGTATTTCCCCAAAGAATTTGTCAGATGACAGTTACAGAGTACTGACATTACTTCACAAAGAAGCACAGACAGAATTAGAATTACATCTTGCCAAATAATGTTTGGGTTACCCTGAGTAGCAATTTCTTGAAGTTAAAATGAATTGGAATTTCATACGCAGTGTGAAATATGAGTAGATTCTTTGAAGTGGAAGGGAAAGATTGTTGGAATCGACTGTAAAATTGGCTTAATAAAGAAATTTGGAAGTAAAATCTGCTTTTCTCCTATCACTCTAGTTATCTTGTTGAAACTTGACAAGGTTAGTCAAAGGGTTGTTTGGCACCAGCTTAATTAAGCATTTGTTCAGGAAAAGGTAGGAAGCACATGTTTAAAAGGTAATTCTGTTGCTTTGTCTCTGTGGGCCCTGTTACTTATAGTTCAGAATTTCAGAAAGCACTAATTTGTTAGCTTGCTGTAATTAAATAGAGGAAGCTCAGAATTTAGAACATCTTGCTCAGTGTTACTTGAAAAAGCACAAAGGAAGAGAGTTGAAAGCCAAAGCAGTCACTGCTCCCATGGGATTTGCTTTGAAAACCTGTGCAAGAGGAAGCTTAGCACTTAAAAAACTACCAAGAGGTTGAGCATAAAAAAGACTGGGAAGAAATTCAAGGTTCATATGGGGGGGAAAAATCCCATGTTCATGGATTTAAAGACTTAGCAGTTAGAGTTCCTTGGTGGCTCAGTTGGTTAAGGGTCTGCCTTCAGCTAGGACATAATCTCTGTGCTGTGAGATACCAGGGTAGTCAAACTTAGGTGGCAGCTGCCTTCTCTCAGTAAGCATCTCAAGAAACCCTGATGGAAGCTGCATGACGTGACCTCTCTGACCTAGGTTTGTCACTTCTACACTTGGTAGAAATAGTCACAGTCCTACCCCCCATCCCTCAATGGAAGGAGTGTGAGAATTTGCAGGTACAGTTTTGGGGTTTTTGTTTACTTTAGTATGTATATATGTATTTCTTTTAAAGATTTTATTTTATCTCAAGTAGGCGGAGAGGCAGGCTCTCTGCTCAACAGAGATCATGACTAGAGCCAAAGACAGGCTTAACCCACTGAGCCACCCAGGCACTCCTATTTTTTAATAGTGCAGATAATGTTTTGAAACCTCTAGAGTCTTGAAATTCATAGGCTAGTTATTTGTTCATTTTTTTAATTTATCAGCAATGCACTTGATTTAGCCAAAAGGACAAACATTTGTCTGCAAGACATTTTGTCTCTTTTGTGTCAGATACATACTTAAAATGGAGATAACAGAGATGAAGAGATGTCCTCAAGATGTTCTGGTGGGGAGGTCTACGTAGGTGTAAAGGGGAAGAAACTATATTTGTGTGTTCCACTTATGGGTCGGAGCCCTTACGTAGGTCACATAAGTTTATTGTCATAACCATTCACTAGTCCTAGACATACACTGAAGCATGGAAATGGAATGATCTATATAAGTAGTAGGCAGTTGGGTATTTTTTACTTTTCTTAGCTCTATGCCCAACAGAGGGCTTGAACTCATGACCCCAAGATTAGGGTCTCATGCTCAACTGACAGCCAGCCAGGTCCCCTGGGGTATTGTTTTAGTCAGAGACTAAACAAGCAATGCACTCAGCAATAACACATGTAAGGGGTAAAAAGGAAGCAGGCTTAGATGGGAAAGTTGAAGTTGTCATAGAACAGGTCTCAACCAATCCATGAAATGGCCCTTCAGAGTTGTCCCAAGTTGTAAGGGACTGAGCCTTCTTGTCCCACTGGATATTGAGTGGATATTTTGTCCCATTGTCTCCAGTGGAACGCGGGTGGGGGGGGGGAGGGTGGGCATAAACTCAGAAGAGGCCTCAACTGAGGACAATTCCCAGAAAGGGATAGAGTTATGAGCCTATAGGAAAGTTGGGGGAGCAAGGGACTCAATTCTGAAAGGGGTGTCTGGTCTGGTGGCATACCAGAATCCAAACCCCATATGTTCACAGGAAACTCGGGGAAGACTAGTGCACTAACAATATGTATTTGGGGCTCATCAGCCTATAGGTAACAGTTGAGGTCATGCGCCTAAGTAAGATTGTCCAGGGAGCATATACAAGAATCTGAGGATGCACCTCTGAGAACACTAGGACTCCGGTATTAAGAGTTTATGAAAGAGGGGTGCTGGGTGGCTCAGTTCTTGTTTGCCTTCAGCTCAGGTCATGATCCCAGGGATTTGGGATTGAGCCCGGCATCGGGCTCCCTGCTCAGTGGGTAAGCCTGCTTCTCCCTCTCCCACTGTGTCTCTCTCTGTTAGATAGATGATAGTTTATGAAAGAGGGTTGCCTCGGTGGCTCAGGTTATGATCCCAGGGCCCTCAAATAAATAATTTTTTTTTTAAAGATTTTATTTGTTTATTTGACAGAGATCACAACTAGGCAGAGAGGCAGGCAGAGAGAGAGGAGGAAGCAGGCTCCCTGCTGAGCAGAGAGTTCCAGGACCCTGGGATCATGACCTGAGCCGAAGGCAGAGGCTTTAACCCACTGAGCCACCCAGGCGCCCCTAAATAAATCTTAAAAAAAACCCCAAAAACCTCATGAAAGAGACTAAGGACAGGCAAGAAGTTACTCTAAAAAGTTTGGAGTTTTGGAGGCAGAGGAAAGCGTTAAGAGTCTAGAGTGCAAGTAGCTGGATCACTGTTGGCAGGAGGATTTTCTATTTCTCTGAAAGCAGAGGGAGGAGTAGGGAGGGCATCTGGTGTTACCCTGCTGTTGCTGTGCTGTGAGTAAAAAGAACCTGTCTTGGGTGTCTGCCTGGCTCAGTCGGAGCATGCGACTTGATCTTGGGATTTTGAGTTCAAGCCCTCTGTTGGGCATAGAGCTTACTTTACTTTTATTTTTTAATTTTTGGGGGAAGATTTTATTTATTTGATGGAGAGTACAAGCACGCAGAGCAGCAGGGAGAGGGAGAAGCAGGCTCCCGCTGAGCAGACAGCCTGAGTGGGGCTTGATCCCAGGACCCTGAGTTCATGACCTGAGCCAAAGGGGACACCTAACTGATTGAGCCACCACGGCATCACTAGAGCTTACTTTATTTATTTTTTTAAAGATTTTATTTATTTATTTGACAGACAGAGATTACAAGTAGGCAGAGAGGCAGGGAGAGAGAGGAGGAAGCAGGCTCTCCGCGAAGCAGAGAGCCCGATGTCGGGCTCGATCCCAGGACCCTGGGATCATGACCTGAGCTGAAAGCAGAGGCTTTAACCCACTGAGCCACCTAGGCACCCCTAGAGCTTACTTTAAAAAAACACTTGAGTGTCTTATTCGGATCCATTGAGTTTCAATTTTAGCACTTAACGGAATTTTGGCAAGCTCCTGAGCTTGTTTGGTTAGTCATCTTTGCTCTGTAAGATACGCCATCCTCTGTAAGATTTGAGTTATTTCTCTTTTTTTTAAAGATTTTATTTATTCACTTGACAGAGCGAGAGAACACAAGCAGAGGGGAAGTAACAGAGGCAGAGGGAGAAGCACAGAGCTCAATGTGGAGCTCAGTCCTAGGATCCTGGGATCATGACCTGAGCTGAAGCCAGACGCTTAACTGACTGAGCCACCCAGGTGCCCCTAAAGTTCATTTCTTCAGACAGTATATTGAAGTTTGCTTTTTCAACCAATTCGACAATCTTTATTTTTCAATTGGAGTCTACTTTAGGCCATATATTTAATATAATTACCAATATGGTTAGACTTAAGTCTCCTATCTTATATATTTTCTATTTGTTCTTTTGTTTCCTTTTCCCTCTTTTCCTGCTATCCTTTGGCTACATTGAATATTTTTAGTATTCCATTTTACTCCTTCTGTTGACTTATTAGTTATTCCTCTCAGTTTGTCTTAGTGGTTGCCCTAGAGCTTTAGTATGCGCCTTTAACTTAACGCTCCTTACCATCAAATATATGCCTCTTCACAGAGAAGTTAGAACCTTAAGACAAATTTTCCCCATCTTTTATGTTACTGTCATACTCTATTTCTACTTGTGTTATAACCCCTAGAAAAATATTATTTTTGCCTAAATACTCAAATATATTTTAAATCCAAAAATTAGGGGAAATGACATATATATGTATATATGGCCTTTTCCCAAGAGCTAATTCTAGTGTTTGCCGGATGCCCCAGTTTGTAACAAGGTTCTTCCGTTTTGGATAGACAGAATGCCAGTGTTTCCCAGGTCTGTGGAAGCTTTAGGTTCGTCTTACAGTTCCTTGGCTGTTCAATTTTAAATAGTTGTTCTTTGACCTGATGGAGTCTCATTCTGTATGTGCACAGTTTAGTGTTCTGCCAAGAATGCAAAAGAAGCTTTATACAGGGGCGCCTGGGTGGCTCAGTAGTTAATCGTCTGCCTTTGGCTCAGGTCACCATCCCAGGGTCCTGGGATTGAACGTCGGGCTCCCCGCTTGGCCGGAAGGCCAGCTTCTCCCTCTCTGACTCCCCCTGCTTGTGTTCCCCTCTCTCACTGTGTCTTTCTCAAATAAATAAATAAATAATTTAAAAAAAAAAAAAGCCTTACACAGATTTCTTTCTTTGCATAGCTCCCTCCATTCTAGTAGTCTGTTCCACAGATTCCAGCTGCTTCAGCCTCATCAAACACCCATCTCTTCTCAATGCAGCAAGACCATCATGCTCTGCTTGGGGCCTCCTTCCTATGCAGCGAATTGAATAATGCCTCCAGGCAGATGGCTGTGACAAGCACTTACCTCATTTATTACTCTTTTCTCATGGATCACAGTACTGCATAGTCCTGTTTTCCAGTTTGTTTTGCACTGACTTGTATCCCTCCCAAATTCATATATTGAAGTCTTATCTTCCAGTACGTATCAGAATGTGACTGTATTTGGAGACAGGGCCTTTAAACAGGTAAGTAGGCCATAAGTTTGGGCTCTAAACCAGTAAGACTGGTGGCCTTATAAGGAGGGGAAGAGATACAAAGGTCATATGCAAAGACCATGTGAGAATACAGTAAAACAATGCTATTGGCAAGCAAAAAAAGTAGACCTCAGAAGAAATCAAACCTCCTGACACCTTGGTCTTGGACTTCCAGACTCCAGAATTATGAGAAAATTAATTTGTGGTATTTTAGCCATCCAATCTGGTATCTTAAGAAGGCAGCCCTAGAAAACTAATGCATAATGTACAGTCAATAGTCATTTAATATACTTTGTGTAGTTCTCTGGTTGTTTACAGCAGAAGGACAGATCTGGTACTAGTTCTTTGAGCTGGAAGCTGAATCCAACAGATTTGTTTTACCAGAGGACAGAACAAGTTGGATAAAATATTCACACAAGTCTGTTTTACACTGGAAAACATGATGAATATTTTAAAAAACAGCTTTATTAAAGTATAACTGATACATACAAGCTCATATATTTAAAGTGTAAATTTGATAAGATTTGACATATGTATACACCATGAAATCATCACCACAATCGAGTTAATGAAGGTGTGCATCCCACCCCCAGAATCAATCTTGAGCCCCTTAGTCATCTGATTACTGCCCTTTCCCCTATCAACCTGCAGGCAACCCCTGGTCCACTTTTCTCCTTAGTTCACTTTCCCCACTCCTTTACTTCTTTCCAGGAGCTTCTTCCAAATGAACTACATACATGCAAGCCCTTGTCTCAGGCTCTGCTTCTCTGGAAACAAAACAAAACAAAAGAAAAAACTAAGAAACTCACCCATTCTGTCTCTAAGGAATGTGATTTGGATATGTAATAGATGTTCTCATATTGTCAGTATACCTGAATGTCTATAGAGTTCCTACTATGTGAGACTCACTAATTCAGCCAACATGTAACAGCTTGATTGAAATATAAATAATGCACAGTGAAATGTACATATATGAAGTGTATAACTTGGTGAGTTTTGGTGGTGTGGGATCATGCGTGAAACCATAGCTGCATTGAAATAATAAACATATATATTACGTCTCAGAGTTCCTATTGCTTCTTTGTAACGCAGCCTTTTCTCCTCACTCAGGAAACCACTGGGATGCTTTCTGTCACTCTATATTAGTTTGCCTTTTCTAAAATTTTATATAAATGAAGTAATACAGAATTTACCTTTTTTTGGCCCAGCTTCTTTCATTCAACAAAATTAATGAGATTCATTCATCTAGTTTTGAGTATCAATAGTTGGTTCCTTTTTACTGTTGAGTGATATTCCATTATATGGGTATAATATAATTTGTTTATTCATTTACTTGATGGGTATGATAGTTAATTTTATGTGTCAGTTTGGGCTAAGAGATGCCTAGTATGTCTGGGAAGATGTTTCCAGAATAGATTAGCATTTGAATTGGTGGACTGAGTAAAAAGATCACCCTCATCAGTGCCGTTGGGGATCAGTACAGTCTGTTGAGGACATGAACAGAAGCTTCTATTCAGAGAAGGCAGAGGAAGGGTGAATTTGCCCCTCTGCTTGAGTAGACATACACTCTTGCCCTTGGAGCTCCTCTTGGTTCTTCAAACTCAGATTGGGACATTCATCATCAGCTCCCCTAGGTTTCAGGCCTTTTGGACATGGACTGAATTAGATCACCAGGTTTCCTGATTCCCCAGTTAGCAGATGGCAGACTGTAGGACTTCTCAGCTGCCATAATTATGTGAGTCAATTCCTATAATAAATCTCATGTATATTAATATAAATATTATTAAATTAATACATTGAATATTAATACATAAAACAATAATAAATTATAGTATGTCTGTATCTCCTATTGGTTATGTTTCTCTGGAGAACTGTGACTAATTCAGTGGGCATTTGGATTGTTTCCAGTTTGGGGTATTATAATAAAGCTGCTATGAATATTTGTGTACAAGTCTTTGTGTGGACAGAGGCTTTCATTTTCCTTAGGTAATAACTTAGGAGCAGAATAGCAGGTCATATGATAGATATATGTTACCTCTTTTTTTTTTTTTAAGATTTTATTTATTTATTTGAGAGAGAGGCAGTGAGAGAGCATGAGCGAGGAGAAGGTCAGAGGGAGAAGCAGACTCCCCGTGGAGCTGGGAGCCTGATGCGGGACTCGATCTTGGGTCTCCGGGATCATGACCTGAGCTGAAGGCAGTCGTCCAACCAACTGAGCCACCCAGGCGTCCCTCTTTTTTTTTTTTTTTTTTTTTTTGAGAGATAGAGAATGAGAGAGAGAGAGCATGGGAGGGGAGAAGTCAGCGGGAGAAGCAGACTCCCTGCTGAGCAGGGAGCCTGATGTGGGACTCTATCTGGGACTCCAGGATCACGACCTGAGCTGAAGGCAGTTGCTTAACCAACTGAGCCACCCAGGTACCCCTATATGTTACTTTTTTTTTTTTTTT
>PISX010004823.1:0-115596 GCA_004024625.1 Mellivora capensis | reverse complement strand
AAAAAAAAAAAAAAAAAAAAAAAAAAAGCTGTCTCAATCAAGGATTTGGGAGCTTCACTTAAAGCCTCTGCCTTCGGCTCGGGTCATGATCCCAGGGTCCTGGGATCGAGCCCCGTGTCGGGCTCTCTGCTCGGCGGGGAGCCTGCTTCCTCCTCTCTCTGCCTGCCTCTCTGCCTACTTGTGATCTCTGTCAAATAAATAAAGAAAATCTTTAAAAAAATAAAATAAAAGGTAGGCGCACTCTTACAGATTATGTGAGGAAAGTAAGGAAAAATTTGTGTTTTTCAAGTGTTTTGCACTATGTTGGCGCTGATAAGCAGTGCCCAGGTAATAAACCAGGGATGTTCCACCCCTAATCTGTAACTCAGCTGTTTGAAACTTGGATTTCTTGTCACAAAAATGATTAAATCAAAACCCATAATCCTGTGGTTCCCAGTACCAATGGAAAAATGAACTTCAAGTGCCAAACGGAGATGCTTGGATTACATAACTCTATGCAGAGATTGCAGGGAAAAGAGCACCCACCCCCACCGACCCCTGCCAATGGGTTTAACAATCCCCAGTGGACTTCTTCTGATCTTTTAGAGATGAAGGATAGTCTTAAATAGAACCTCTTCTTTGCGTGAGCGGTATTTCTCCAGTGTCAGGAGGAAGAAAATAAAGACCTGAAGGACTGGGGCCACTAGAAAATCTATTTCCATTGATGAGGCCAGACACCCCTATCTCCACATGGGAACTAGAATATCAGTATCCTCTTGTATCATTGGGCTACACTTTGAATGAAGAAATGAAGAAGTTTTTTCCAGGGCAGGAAGGAAGCACGGTGGGATGGTAGCATATGATTTGCTGGAGATGCTGTATAAGGGTTGCTGACTAATGTTTATACAAGTAATCTCAAATTACCAGTAGGATTAACATTAACCATAAAGATTAACATACTGGGGTTGAAAATAATTCACACCAAAGTAACAGGAATGTGCGATTTGTAACAAATCAATCAACTCTGGAGTGTGTCACTATAATCATTCTGAGAAAAGAATATATTAAGTTAATCAGGATTGTAATCAGAAATGGAATAGACATGCCTAACCTAACTAAGAAGACAAAATTGTAAGTGCCATATGTATATAGAAAGAAATGATATAATGTAATTAAAAGGGTTTTTTTAAAAAATATTTTCCTTAAAGTCCATTTATTGGTCACTTTTGCTAAACTAAATTGACTTACTATGTTTCTTGGAAGTAAAACACAAAAAGACAACTACATTTTATTTTATTTTTTTCAAGAAGATTACTTTTTTTTTTCAAAGATTTTATTTATTTATTTGACAGACAGAGATCACAAGTAGGCAGAGTAGCAAGCAGAGAGAGAGAGGAGGAAGCAGGCTCCCTGCTGAGCAGAGAGCCCGATGCGGGGCTCGATCCCAGGATCCCGGGATCATGACCTGAGCCAAAGGCAGAGGCTTTAACCCACTGAACCACCCAGGTGCCCCTCAAGAAGATTACTTTTTAAAAATTCTCTAATTTAGGCTGATAATTTATTCTGGATTTCTGAAGAATTTCCATTAAATAGAGTTTACTATGTAAGTTAATTCTTTAATATTTATAACTTATGTCCAGGAGGCACTTCAAATACAACTTCTTAACCCAACTCTTGGCACAAGGGCAGCACTCTATAATTGATGATTGTGAGAATAAAGGAATGACTGAATGCTTAAGCCCACTCACACGGCTTATCCCATCATTTATAAGGTAATAAATCTATTTGTGAGTGTACCGTTGACTTGGATTTCAACTTTATGTTATCTCGGAGTTTTTCCTCTTTTTGCTCCCTTGTGGACTCCTTTTCTTGCTTCCAGGATCTCTCAGTGAGATCTAATAAATTCTAATAAATCCAATAGTCTATATATACATATACTATGTATCTATATACCTATATATAGATATATATAGTGTGTATATATATACTACATATAAATGTATATATATAAAATATATACATATTAACTTATCTCATCCTAATGGTCGCTCCCCCAAATGTACTTCAATATGAACTCCTCTGCTTGCTTTCCTAAGAAATGTAAAGAAGGAAACAAATAGACAAGTAAATGAAATGTATACAAGCTATTTTTCTGTACACCACTATATGCATTCTTCCAAGAGGGCTGGCAAAAATGAACATACTTTCGGGTTATTTGTGAGGCAAGTATGGCTGTTAGCCATGTGAAACAGCCATCATCACCCAAGTAAGATGATCTTAACTACTACTTTAAAATAACATACTGCCTTCTAAAAGAGGCTTTAGAAGATTCTGGCACTCTCCAGGGACAAATGCTGCAGGAAAAACAAAAACTGGCTAACGTCTGAGCACCCTAAGAAGCATGAAAGGTTTATTCTTCTGTTTAGCTTTGTAACGTAACAGGCTCACAGGAAATCCAGATGCAGTCTGGAATGTACAACTAATTTAGTTACATTGCTTGCATTTTATGCTAAACATGTCTATAATAATATTAATGTACCACTCTACATTTCTACAGTTGTAAGGCCTTAATCATAATAACGCCATGCCTGTACTTTACTTTCGTAAGTGGAATTAACATTTCCATATGAACTAGAAATGTAGAACTGTTAATACTTCTCCTTAGGATTCCTGCTATGACATTTTCAATGATTTCATCATAATTCAGCTATATTCAAGTATCTCAGTTTATGTTCATAAGCCTGGCACTATCGCATGTGAAATCTCCTTCAGAATCTGGCTCCTTTGAGTACGGTGGTTTCATCCAGTGCCTCCCTGCCTAACAGAATCAATCAGCTGCAAGTCAGTTAAATATTGTTCAAATCCTTACTACGGCACTCTCACTCAGTCTGTAGTCTGCACAATTAAAAGTGCTCTTTCATGGTTTGCTTTTCGCTCATGCCTTTGTGGTATATTGTTACCACATTTGTCTTCTGCTTCTTCGCTCATTCATTTGGTTTTGGTAAGTATCAGTGCTTGGATCTGTCCAAGTTTTCATAAAGTCTTTGAGGTTCTTGAGCTGCTGCTTGGGTCCTCCCACACCAGCAAACTTACTCTCTTATTTGTGTCTTTTTATTTCACAGACATGTACGTACTATCCCTTAGACCTTCCGTTTTTCTGGGTTGTCCAGTCTGTCACCCTGGACTAGGAGGTGGCAACTGCCAAGTAATGCTGCATCTGCATTGCTGCTGTTCTTTTATCCATCCCTCCCATACAGGAAGAACACTTCAACAGCTGGAAAGATGGTGGTAGCAGCATCTTCAATATAGCAAGATGGTAGTACAAGCAGGTAATCAGACAATTATATCCTCTATTTTTGGTTACCTTAGTGACTTGGGATACCTATACTCAGGAAGTAGGCCAAGGAGAAGTGAGAAAGAGTGGAGGCAGGTGTGCCGTTCTGTACTCTGACATGCCCAGTAGGTTTATGAGTCATTCACTCGTTCAGTGTTTATTGATATGATAGTTATACAAGACAGGCTAAGACTCTGTTCTTATAGAACTTACATCCTTGATGGAAAATAGACACTAAACAAGTAAATACATAGTAAGATTATATTGGAGAGTAAATGCTATGGAGAAAAATATGTGTGATACAGAGAAAAGGCCTAGAGGTAAGGTGAGGGGAATGTATACGCTGAAATCTAAAGGAAACAGACATGCAAATACCTGCAAGAAAACTTTTCCAGATAAAGGAAATGGCATGTGCAGAGGTTCTGAGGCAGGGACCAATACACAATACACAGGAAAACAAAACAAGAACAGTGACCCAGGAATTTGGTTTATGTATATGCTGTGGGAGATAGCTAGAAAAAGCGGACGAGATTAGAAATTGAGGAGGGGTAATAATGAAGATATTCCACGGCAAGAATTTAGATTTTAGTGACTTGAAGGATCAGTAAAAGATTTTAAGCAAGGGACTGAGAGGAAGATTGCTCCAAATATCTGAGGGAGAATGGATTGTAGAAGAGCAATAGTGGAGGCAAGGAGAAAATGAAAGTAAGTCCTTGTCAACCGGCTTGGACTGGGGAGTAGCAATGGAAATGAAGGAAAGATTGAGTTAACTAGACTTGCTCATGATGGGAAGACCCTCCCCCAAAGGCCATGTTCTATCACAAGTGATCAGTATTTCCCTCATACTACTGTATTAGTTCTATTCTACTGTACTGATGTATTGGTGGACCAAACACCAATCCTGGTGTTCCCTTGCGGGAAGACACCACTCATCAAATAAGGACTGACAGAATGCCAAGTAGACCATAATTTATACCAGTTAGTCAAGAAAACAAAAACAGAAACAAAACTGTGTCTCAGCCGGTGTTTTCTTTGGGTATAAACTTCACTTACCCTTGATATGGTTATTATACATTAACTAAATGTCAGTATAAGAAAGTGCTTTGCTACAGATTAAGAAGTACCTAACAAGATGAGCAGATGCCACGTAATTGGTAAACTTTACTAAATATTTTCTTATACATCTGTATTTATTTAGCAAACAATAGTTATCCTGCTAAATCTAAATGGAATGCCTAGTTAAATATCTTGAGGCTATAAATCATGTAAATAACACTAATATGTTTTCTCAAGAGCTTACTGACAATATTGAGCTGCAGGGCAAGTCTAGTGTTAGGTCATTATTTTATTCAAAAGGTCCCAGAAGTTTGCCTGCTTAAAAGTATCTTCCTTTTCTATCTGCAAATCACATTCTCAGCCCTCGCTCCTGTTAGCAATGAATGTAGGAGCACAGACTGCGTGAGAGGAAGAGGATTCAACAAGATGGGTCTCATCAGTGGTGTTGCTAGGTAAAAAACAATTCACTAAAATAAGCAATTTTTTTGAGACCTACCATGTAACTAGTGTGCTAAACTCTGGAGAAACACTAATGTACACAACTGACAACCTGTCCTCATGGGATCTAATGATGGGAATGCCATCCAAGGCCCCTCCTAGAGAGGGGCCAGACATCATCTTTGTGCAATTATTAGGTAAGCCTCTCCCATCACAGAACAGGACCAAAATTAAGCAACATAGATGCCTAGTCCTCTCTGGTACTGAGCAGTACTGCAAAATAATACAATTCAGGGACCCACAACCCTGATGGAGAAGTTAGGTAAAGACTTCTGAAACAGAGACTAAGATAGCCAGTGAACAATTGAGTACTGAATTAGAAGGGAGCAAAATCAAAACACAGTGGTGTTTTGAAAAGGTAATCGAGAAGGAGGCTTCTTGGAGAAAATGGTATTTTAAGTAACCCTTGGAAGATGTATAAGAGCAGACTGGAGGAAGGCAACCCCTTAAGCAAAGGATGCAAAAGATGGCCGAGAAAACCATCCTGAAACAGAGAATGGAACTGGAGGAAGACCTGCCTGCCTAGCAGCAGGAAGGAGAGAGTAAAGGCTGAAGAGAAAACCTACGTAATGGAGAATCCTAAATCCCTGAATGAAGAATCACACTACACCCCTTCATCTCCTAGTTGGAAGGCTACTTTAAATTGTGAAGGAGTGAGATGAGATATGGGCATCTTAGGGAGATAATTCGGGCACTGAGAAATTAGAGGGTAGAAGGAAGATGAAGTGGAGAAACTAGTTAGAAGGCTAATAAAGCTGTTGGGGACAGAAGAAAAAGGGAATGAGCATTATGTGTCATATACATTATTGCTTTCTCAGAATGATGAAGACCTTCCTTCAGCTTCTTTATGTTAGTGGGGAAGGTAAGTTGTAGGAAAGGACATGGAGGTAGAGATGGATAAAGTTAGAATGGAAAATGACTGATTTTTTTAAGTTGGGGTCAGTGAGGGTCTTTGCAGGCAGGTTAATGAGTTTGTCTTTATTCTATATGCAAAAGGAAGCCATTAAAGAAAGGCTTTAAGCAAGAGACATCATCAGACTTGTGTTTTAAGAAGATAACTAACTGGCAATAGAGTGGGAGATGGACTCGGGCAAGTCAAACTCGGGGAAGACCAGTTATAACCTTTCTGAAATAAAAAAGGCAAAAGATAATAAAAGCAGGTCACAGAACAAGCACAGTAGAAGGAAAAAAAGGAGTGAAGACATCTGGAGGCATTTCAGAGAGGCACTGATAGGATTTGTCAACTAATTGTATACAGAAGATTTCATTCTCTCTCCCACCCCCACCCCTGTGTGTGTGTGTGTGTGTGTGTGTGTGTGTGTGTGTGTGTGTTTATTTTTTTCCTCCTTCAAGTCCAGGCTGGTAAAATGAGAAAGTTGAGTTAAGAAACTAGTTTCAGAGGAAATTTGGAAATTCTACTTTTAGAATTCTGAACTGGTTCCTAAATTGGTACTCAAATAGTCTGTACCTCCAGATGGACATGCTTAGGAAGTTGTCAGAGGAATACGACATGCTTCGTAGGAGAGCTATCTCTGAATCCTGTAATAAAGTAAGCCCAGAAATCAAACGTTTCTCCCCCCACCACCAATTTTTTCTCATGTTTTCTTTCTCTCATTTGTTTCTATAACTTTAATATACAAATAGAGCATTGAGTTAGTGATATATTTGCTAATAATATGAACCTCATTTTAATTTTTAAAAACACATGTGCACATAGCAATTAACTGCTTCTATGTTTGAAGAAGAAATATAATCTGAACTTGTCTCCCTCTGCTGGTTGCACACTGAAGTATCATAGGTCTTTTATAATAGAAATAGAAATATACAATAATAATTTCTTATGCACAAGTATGGGATTTTGCCGTTCATAATGCTTAGTGACACGCATAACTTTATATTTATCTTCACTGTAACACTTTGAGATAAACAATGCAAGTGTTATCACCCCACTTGTCAGAAAGACACTTTGATTCCAACCCATTAAGCTCTCATTAATAAATTAAAGAAATCAGAGGAAAATCAGGAAACATATATAATTAAAAGAATTGCATACTACTAAAGCTGGTAAAGACCAAGAAGATCTTCTTGTTCAGTCCCTCCATTTTATAGCTGAAACATGGAAGCCTAGAGCTTACAGGTATTTCAGATCACCGACAGTATTCAGAGAGTACAACTCTCAAGACAGTACTCTTTCTATTGTGCCGTGCTGTCTGCCTAATACTATCAGGATATTAATCCTTTACGCCACAGACGAAACATTTACACCTTTGACTGGACTGTAGTTCAGAAATGTCCAATTCTCTAAGGCTATACCTATACAACAACAGAACAGTCCACAGCTATGTTAAACAAGTAAGAAACAAGCAAGTAAGAAACAAACAAAAAAAAACACAAGAAGTAGGTAGGTCAACTGAACAAATAGATAATAAGGCAAAGACCAATTCCCAATTACCTGCTTGAATAGATTTTTGGTCTGTTCCACCTTGGGGGTCTAGAACCATAAGCAAGGTTTGAGATGATTTTCAGAGATGCCAGAGCATCTCTTGTGTCAGCAGAAGAACTGGAGGAATTGCTCACCCTCCAACCACCTGTAGCACTCTTTTTTTCTTCCTTAAGAGAGTGTATTACAGCTCTCTGGCTGCTCATCCAATATCCTATTCTCCAAAGTCATCTCCAATCTTTTTTTTTTAAGATTTTATTTATTTATTTATATTAAGACTTATGTACATACGTATGTACTTATTTATTTACTGCGACCTGAGCTGAAAGCAGATGCTTAACTGACTCAGCCACCCAGGTGTTCCCAAAGCCATCTCCATTCTTAATGCATATTCCTATTTTCTCTTGGCAGATAAAAAAAGCCTATTAAAATTATTTATTCTTGTGTGTGAGTGGTAAATTCTAACTTTTGAAAGGATGTCAATGTTATACAAGGGGAGTGTCCTAAATCTCCAGTAAATTTCTATTCAGTAGAAATAAGTAGAAATAGAGAAGGTTTTTTTGTTTGTTTTCAAATGGGAGAGTCCTTTAGTAACTTGTTTTTTACTGAGAAGAGATAAAAGCCTTTGAATCAACAACTGTAACTTAAAGTAACTTAAAAGACCTAAAATTTAAAGTAAAAACAGAATTTACATCATCTTAACCCATTAAATCATAATATCCCCTCACACAAGAAGAAAACTTAGCTTAGACTATCAACTCGATATATTGTACCTATTAAAAAAGGTTCTTATACAGATGATAGATATTGGTCAGAAATAGAGAAATGCCGGTAAAATTTTATATTTATATACACATACATACACAAATAGAAACAAATATAGACAATTTGAAAACACTGACTACATCCAGTACACTTGGTAAATATTTCCAATACCCATATCCAACAACAATTTATCAGTTAAACTTCTTAAACACTTTTTTTTTCCAGTAGCAAAATCAAAATTAGAGTGAGTCCTTTTCTTTAGTGGTGTTCTCTTTTTCTCTTGTAAGAAAGCATGGCAGAGTATTGATCTTAGGCTAGAATCAGGTTGGTGAGTGGCTTTAGAAGCCTTTTGTGATATTTGGAAGCAATGAGACTGAGCTGATACGAGGAATACTCGCTGTTTCCTGAAAAATAGGTTATAGTTAGAGCTTTGATGTAGAAAATATCTAGCTTGGATATAAGGACTAGACAGTTTGGGGAAGTAGGAAGATAGAAAAAACGATAAGCAGGTGTGAAGATGTAGATCTGAAAGCACTAAGTGAACAAGAGGGAGTACAAGACAACAGGGGTGATGAGAGAGGAAGATAATAAGTGAAAAGAAACTTGTAATATGATCTATTATTTCTTAAAATAGATAATTTTTATTCATCAGCTGATGTGAGAGTCTAATTTTGGTACTTATTTTGATGTATGTAGTAAAAGAGTAAAATTATTTTTCTTGGGACAAAAATGACCACCTTGTTGTTAAGAAAAAATACTAAATGATGGTCTGCAACTTCTTTCCATTCCTACTAAGTTGACTTATATTTTTGATTTATGATATTATTAATAGTTTGATTAATTAAATAACAAGAATTTAATGATAAGTTCTGTGTAAGTATTCTGAAATACTTATTTCTGAAAAATATCCTGAAAGATCTATGGGAACCATTCACTATGGGCTCTTTGATAAGGTCTCTCAGTAATAAAAAAAAATTTCAACCTTGTTAGGAAAAGAAGATCAACAAATAGATTGGTGAAAGATTCAAAAACAGTAAAGAATTAAGTCTGAAATTCTGAGAAAAATTGCTTTAAATGCAAAGAAATTCAAACATGTGGAGATCACTTCAACTTTTTACATGTCAGTCAAGATACTAGGCACTGAGATCACAAAGAAGCATGGGGGAAAACCCTGGCTCTTAGCTCTGAAAAGTGATTACCAATGATTGGACAATGACAATAAGTATGAACTGGACAAATGCTTACCTGGTACTGTGTCCCATAAAGCGGGCCACCTAATCCAGACTGGAGGGAAGGTTTTCTGAGATGGTAACAGAGTTGTATCCTAAAAAAGAATTCACCTGAGGAGGTAATACATGAGGACTGGGTCCTTAAGGTTGTTTGGGATGTTAACAGTTGGAAATGAATGTGGAATAAAGTTAACGAGGGCAACCCAGAAGGATAAATGTTGAGTTAGGAGCCAGCATCCTGAAGCAAAGAAATATAGCAAGGAAGAAAGTGCTCCTGACCAGAAAGGATCCCTGCTGGAGAGTAGTATGAAATTCATTTGGATGAGGAGAAAGGAGATGAATTATAAAGTCTTAAAAGACAGTATGGGAGAAATCTAAACTTAATACATCAGCACAAGAGAAGTGTTTTATTTTCTTGGGCAAGGTTTTGAAAGTGGCAATTGGTATAATAGGTATAAAGCAGAGGACCCAATTAGTATACTATCTCTGTAAATCAGGCTTGAAAGGTAATGATCTTACAATGAGAAGAGAGAAGGATAAATGTCAGGGATATAAAGGAAGAGTCAAAAGGAATCACTGACTAACTGAACACATGAAATGGGTAAGAGGAAGGTATCCAAAACGAGTCCTGTAAATCCCCTCTGGGTGTCTGGAGAATGGGATTATCATTGCTAGAGTTCAGGGAGGTGAAAAAAGCAGAGTGTAGTATACTGGGCATGGGGGAGGGTGAGGAACTAATTGCCTCTAAGCAGTACCACTGCCATTCAGTTAGCAACACTTACTGGAGGGACTATGCTTGTTAATGGATTTGGCTGCATTATTAGCTCGATTGGTATGAATTTCCCAGATGTCCATAATTAAGAAAGAAAAGATTCCAAAAAGAAACCATATGATCCTTTCAGTATTCATGCTTATATTTATAATTACTCATAAATAAAATCGCATTAGTTATTCTCTAATATCCACTCTCTAAAAATGTGATACACATAAAAAAATCCAAAATATAGGTAACACTTGGGCTAAAGTGAACGTTCCTTACTAAAGATTGATTATCCTAAATTTCTGTCTAATATAACCCTAGATTTTTTAAAATGAGTTCTCACTAGATCTCATCCTCAAATTCTTAGAGTTCAAAATATCTCAAGCTATCCTCTCTACACTTGTTTGTTCATCATAATCCTCTACCCTTGATCTTCTTATACCTTTCTTCATTATAATCTATTTCTAACTGGGGTCGGGCCATTTTTTAAAATTTTGTACATTTCAAGATGCATTTGGAATATCAAATAAAGTTATAAGATAGTTTTTCTAATGATAAATAAATAATGAACTCTATGCTTCGTATGTTAGATTTGTTTAAATATTAAAGAAGAAATTTACAAAAGATAGTTATAAATATGAAGCAGGGTTTTAAGAAAGGATCCAGTAGTGAAATACAGATTGGGGAGTCATCAGGATAAAGATGAGAGTTGAAGTGTGTGTGTGGGTGTGGGTATGTTTGAAAGAGTAAACGAAGATAAAGAAGAGCAGAGTCTGAGAATTGCACCATGGGTAGGGCTTGCCACATTGGAGTAAGAAAACAAGAAGCAAGAGAAGTTATTCCTGGAAAGCAGCAGATCCAGAGTGAATCTCCCTTCATCTGTAGAGTACGAAGTGCTTCAGGGTTCATTTGTCTTCACTTGGCACCTATTGCACTCCAGAGAGCTCTTTGTAAGAAAGATGTCATAAATGTCAGGTATTTAGATAATAAACATAGAAACAATAATAGATACTCAATGTCTTTAAATAGAAAGAGAGTGCTGCCTGTATTCATCACTAAGTGGTCTGGATCAATATCAAAGGACAATGAGAACCCAGGGCAGAGAAAACTTAGGACATCCCTATGTATTGCAATAGAACGATAAACTCACTGAAGGAAAGGGGTGGTCTCTTCTCGAACCGTGCTTTTCTGTATTATCCAAAGTTCCATTGGGACTGTCACTAATTCAACAGATGAGTAGAGAGATTCATCAACAGATGAATAGAGAGATGATTGCTACGTGTGATGGGACTTCCATGTTTCCAAGAGAAATTTTAACATCACAGGCCATAACTTAATCATTAGCAGATGATGGCCCTTTAAGAAGAGAGCAGCTTAGGGGCACCTGGGTGGCTCAGTGGGTTAAAGCCTCTGCCTTCGGCTCAGGTCATGATCCTGGGGTCCTGGTATCAGGGTCCTGGGATCGAGCCCCGCATCGGGCTCTCTGCTCAGCAGGGAGCCTGCTTCCCTTCCTCTCTCTCTGCCTGCCTCTCTGCCTACTTGTGATCTCTGTCTGTCAAATAAATAAATAAAATCTTAAAAAAAAAAGAAGAGAGCAGCTTAAACACATGTTTAATATATTTTTCTAGTAAACAAATGAAATGGAATCCGGTCCCTAAACTGCCATTTTATAAGTTATTCCAGTTTGTAAATACAGTTTGAGATTCTGATTGTATCCAAGCATTTTACAAATGAATAGAATTACCTTAGGTAAGCAGCACTATAAATTCTTATTTTTTCCCCAAGAAATATCATTTGAAAAGATATGGAACATTATACACCCACCCCACCCCCCACACACAGAGGCACATGTGCAAAAATACGTTCACCACAAATATATGAAAAAAAACAACTGGACAGTTGGTGACTTACTAACCAGTTAATTTTTATTAATTAACTCATTATTAATTCATCTAAAACCTAACAATGTAATTGGCATAGTTTAAATTTCAAGTTTGTTTCTTAGCAGTGCTCACATTGCTTCCAGATGGGGCAAGTGAAGTACGAGAGAACTGAAGATGAAACCTTGAGCTCCAAATCTTGGAGAGATGTTTACAGAGGAAGGATAATATGTCTGGTGCTATCTTTGGTATTATATGTAGTTTCTGAGCTCAAGTTTTCATATTTGACAAATGCAAATCCTACAGATATTTAGATATGAGCAGAAGATTTGGTACATCCCCACTGTATTTCCAGCCATTCAATTCTCGCTGTCACCTGGAACTCGAAGCTGTGCACGGCACTGATTCTTTATCATCTCCACTTGCCTAGGCAGATCCAGACAGAGTGTTATAATGTACTATATGTCAATGTCCTAAGTCTTAGCAGTGCCTTTTCTTATCTGAAGTTTGGTGGTGGGGAGAGGACTGGGGGGGTGTCCTTAATTTTTAAGGAAAAATGTTACATTTATACCCTAAGATACATGTCCTTTCAAATAAGATATATGTGCTTGCAAATAATAAAGAAATATGGAATGGAGAAATATTAAATTTGCAATTATCTTTCCTACTGATGAGAGTCAAAAATGTTTTCCCTTATATGAAATTTAAAAATCAGCTAGCTTGGGTCACTTTTCATAAACCATTCTTGTATCTCCTAAATTGTGAGTTTCAGATCAAACAGGTTTTAACTCTATCTCCCAGGTTTTTTTTCGTTGGATGGAGCTTTAGCCATCATAGAATCTAGCCTTTGCATTTTACAAATGGAATAACTAAGATCCAGAGACTTTAAAAGTCTGGCTCAAGGTCATACAATGGATCCTAGCAAGGCTAGTACCAGAAAGCATTTCTTCATAATACTCAGTTCAGAACTCTGATTGAAATATGTTGACTTCCAGGACACATAAGTGTGTGCACAACTGTGTATTTGTTTGTGTATAAGTGTGTGTTTTTTGCTTGATGTGTTTTCTTAAGTAGACTATCCCTACCCCCTCCCCCAACTTTGTCACTCCAACTTTTCTTTAAGCAGCGAATTCTTACTCTTTAATCAAAACCCAGTTCAAATACCATCTATTCCTGTCCACTGCTTTAACCTCCTAGAAAGCACTTGAAATGATTTGGTAGCACAGTTGTCAAACACATCAGATTTCTTTGCAAACATTTCTGCCTATTTCATTGGAATAGATTATAAACTAGTATCACTGCATCATAAACTCCTTAAGGATAGGAGTTTGAATGCCTTTGAATGCATGATGTGCATGGTGTTTGGTGATGGTGAGTGCTCCAAAAAGCTTGTAGAAATAGCTTAATTTCATTTAGACCAACTGAGCAAAAATGTTACCCTTCAGAGTAATTAGTGTAAGAATTATATCTGTACTATGTAGGCATCACATTGCATTTTATTTTAATTCCTCTTAAATACTTAGAAAGTATAATAAGGACCTAACTTTAATGAGTACTTTTGGGGATGCAGAGGCTGGAGACCAGGTTTGTTTTTGTTTTTTGTTTTTTGTTTTTTTTCAGAAGCAATGCTGGTCTGTGCCCACAAATTTGATATCCTAGATGAACTAGACCACATCCTTGAAAGACAGAAACAACACTGGTACCTACATTTCTTGTTAAGTCTTATTCTAAAGAAATATTACCTATAACTTCTCAAGATCTATTGAAATCTTCTGCTATCTCCCTGTGTGATATTTCTCAGCCATTTATAGCTATTTGGTTAAAGTCATCAGAGACAACCTAAAATTTCAGGCCTCATCTTAAGTGGGTGATGCTTCAGTTAATGATCTGTTCACTAGCCTGAAGATTTGCTTTTGGGTAATATCTGAACTATCACATCTATTCCTATAAGACTAAAAATAGATTATTTAGAGAAGCCTACAATTTTAGAATGTATGAATGAGACCTTTGGGGACAAGACATAGAAGGGACAGCCATCTAGTTCAGCTATGTCTGAAATGGCAGATTTTACAAGATCATTTAACCTCGGCTATATGTCCAGACCTTGCCAGGCTGAAATATGACAGAGCTTGATCACTGGGGAATTTGGGGGAGAGGGTCACTCACACAGTGTTTGTTCTGTTTTAGCATGTAACATCTTTGTCTTTGCCCTCTGCTTTTGTTTTCACTTTTTCAGCTTCCCTACTCTTCTGATTCGTATTCAGTTTAGTCCCTATTCCCCAAATTTCCCTTCTTTGCATCTGTTTATCCTTTTTAGGACTCTCTCTCTCTCTTTTTTTTTAACCTCACCATTTACCCCGTGTCTCACACTGGGCCATAAAAAAGGGAGTCATAGGTTTAAAAATGATCCACTATAGCTTCTTACAACATTTTGCATTTCTCTATTTAATTCCTTACTTGGTTTTCAGTTACCAAGCACTCTTAATTAGGACTGTTTGAAAATGAAAATACTAAACTCACCCTAAATATTCATGTTTGACAAGGAAACAAAAAAAGGAGACAGGTACTATGCAAAGTACCAGGGAAAATTTTTCGAAAAGACAAAGTCCTTGTCCTCAAGAAGATAATACTGTAGTGGGTAAGGCAGACACACAAATTACTTTCTGCTTATGTGTGACCTGAGATTGAATTTCAAATTTTTGTTCTGTAAGTCATTGGCTCACAGAAATCAAGGATTCCCACTCTGCATTTTGATATATTAAGTGAGACAAAGAATAGAATTTTAAACAGAAATACTAAATTGGGAACATAAGGTAATCCTTTTAGACCTTTATTAAAATTGGCATAGACTTTGAAGACTTGAGACTTTAGTGAGAAGGAGGAGATTTGGAGAGGTTCTAAAGCAGAGCCCCCAAAATGATTAAAGTGGTTAGCAACATTAGCAGATGCCCAACAGTTTGGAGCCAAGCAGATATTGTTGCTGGTTCAAATTAGAATGTGCCCAAGGCCTTAGGAAAATAGTTCTGTAAAGTTAATGTTAATGTTTTCAAACCATGAATGTCACCACAACTTCATTTTCTTGACACTGCTTTAATCAGCCCCAGGCATTTCAATCCGCTGTCAGCCCCCCTGCAGAATTCCAGGCTTGCTTCATTCTTTGACACCAACTCAGCAAAGGCAGGATGTGATCAATGGTCTTTACTGCCATTCCCTCACCTTCTAGACTCAGTAACTCAGCCACAGGTTCTGATCTCCTATAATGTTCTCTACACTCCCAGCTTTGTTCTTCCAGAAGTAACATTCATAGCAAACCAATCGTAAAATCTAGCATATCAAACTAAAATGCAAATAATTGGCGAGTAACTAGATGCTCTGAGCCTCTTGCAAGAATGAGATTGCTCATGATATTGTGTATGTATGTGTAGTATACATAGGTATATTGCTATAATTTACTATATATTCTATAACATATATTATGTTTTAATTATTATATAATTATATCCTGGTTATAACATAGTATATATTAATTAATAGGTATTATAATATTATACATAATATAGATGATATATTAAGTGATGTTACTATAATATTATATATGTGTATAAATTACTTCTAGGTGCCAGGTAATTTGTCTGATACTGGGAATACAAGGAAGAATTACAGATACTGTGCCTCCATAGTTTAGTAGAACAGGGAATGTCATGCAAACTAGCACATAAGCATACCAGAAATTTGAGATGTTAGGATAGACATTTGCAGGAGGAAGACTGCAGACACAAAGGTGAGGCCGATTAAGTGTTCACAAGATTCTGGAATAGGGTAAATACTTTCAAGGAAAATTCTATGGTTAAAAAGATGCCAAAGTTAAATACATTTCTTTTAAATGAGAAGAGGGAAGAGTGGGAAGAAAGTCACATATTAGACCACTCAGTTGATACTGTAAGCTGTTTAGTATGTCTAGAAGAAAACGATTAGTAGGCATTCTAGAGAGTGTCACAGGAGTCAAGTAACAGAGGACTTGGACTGACACCTACTAGCAACCAAATAGGAAGACTGAAGATGTTAGAGGACAACATATACAATCATAGAGCCACACTTCCTCTGTAGCTTCACATAGAATTTTGACCACACTCTACTTATACTAAATACTTCATTTTCTTTCTACATCAGTGAAGTACAGTATAATTTGCTTGCCCAAATTAAGTATTCATTTTAGAGTCTGGCTCAGTTCTTTCCATAAGAAGGACTTGAAATAATGAAAAAAATTACTTAAATATTTCCTTCTATTTTCTCCCCAAATTGCTAAACCTAATACATATTTTTTTTCTTCCTCTATTCCTCTTCATACCATTCACATGCACACAGAGACATGTGCATACTCACATAAACACATTTATAGGGAGAATTAGGAAAGTTAGAGACAGACCAAAAAAAGGAGGGGAGGGGAAGACAGGAAAAAGAGAAGGGACTAGAAGTGAGGTCTTCAACTGCTTAGACAAGAGCTGAAACATAGTAGAATCACAATTTTAGAGACCCCCAAGACAGGAGTGTAGGAAGATCCTAAACTCACCTCCTCCCATGGACATAACAAGTCTACAGTTGCATATGTATCATTTTCCTCTGAAAACAAATGAACAGCTTCTCCCCAACCATAAATTTAGAAAAACAAAACAAAACAATAAAAGAGGGGTAGGAGAGGCAGAGACACAGTCTTGCTAAAAACCCCTTACCTGGTATAGTGATGTGTAATGGGAAGATATCCTACCAGTCTGACACTTTTCCTGGAGGAACAAGAGGTGTATATCCCACATCAATTACCCAACCTGTAGGATCTGCATTAGGGAGAAAAACTCCTCTATGTCTGGCTTAAAAAAACAATGGAGCTGATGTCCAAGGGACCCAAAGTGCTATAGAAAGCTGACATTCCCCTTTTAAATAGCTGGTATATGCTCCCACTTGTCTCAGGGCCCAGAGCATCTGGGTGGGGGGGGGGGGGGGGGGAACGACAGCAGTTTTAAGAGTGCCTGGACTATATATGAAGGAAGTTCATTTGCTAATCTAAAAGCATATGCTAGAGAAGCAGGGGACAGTTGAAATTCCCTAGAGATGAAGGCACTGGTGGAGGCCATATTTAAACTCTCCACCCACCCAACTAGCACAGGTGGGCGAGCTCTGATGAGAACCCTCCTGCCCCCTAGCAAAGACAGGTGGGGGCAAGCAGTTCTGGCTCTCTGTTGCAGCCTTGGTTAAATAGGTATATGGTGGTTGCAGTATTCCCTCAACTCCCTGGTTGGGGCTGGAGAACATGAGCAGTCGTGGCATTTTCCTGCTCTTGGTCTAAAGATGGCACACATACTGTACTCCTCACACCTGTGGGCACACCCAGTCAAGAATTTTTTTCCCCCAATTGCCTTTCTGAAGCCAGCAAGCAAGCCCCCTCCCCCCAACAAATTCTGCTTCTGCCTGATAAAGCCAGTGGACGCATGCAATTCACACAGGGGACAGTCTTTGATCACTTCACCTTAGTGGTCAAGGGGGCTGGGATTCCTGAGCTCCATGGAAATGTAACAATCAAGAAAATAGTTCTTAGCAGGCCACCACCCCCAGGGGACTACAAAGAAAACAGACTGAAACAAAAACCAGTCTTCTTGTGTATGGGGGCGGGGGGGGGGGGGAACACAAACAAACCTACTTAACTATCCTGGAGCTTCAACCAAGGGGACAGACTTAAGAGTTCCCATACATCCAGAGGCTAAGGAGAAGCTTCTAGGGAATGTAAGCAGGAGACACCATCCTTGCACACAACCATGGTCTTGCTATAGCTCCACAAAACCTCCCAGAAAGTAGCTTATATACTCATTCGGAGTCTTGATTTTTACAACTTTTGCCCAAAGAGCACCTATAGATCTTCTGTTCTGGGAACCAGCAGGGATTATGATTGTAGTCCACAGGATGGTATATATTTCCATATTTTAAAAACTGCTGTTTGAGGGGCGAGCTTCTAATTAGCCAAAACTAGGTGCTAAATGAGATCTTCCCACTGCCTTTGGAATACTGATAGGTCTTGGCACACCCTCAACAATGGTAATATATCAAGAATAAAGCAGTCTGTTTGGACAATCACACAGTTTTGAGAGAAAACAAAGAGCTAGGGAAAGATTGAATGTTTCATCACCTTCAAAAAGCTCCTTCTCCAAGACTGAGAGATGTAGCCATTCTAATATATAGAAACAACCACAGAGAGTCAAGCAAAATTAGGAAATGAAGAAATATGTTTCAAATGAAAAAAAAAAAAAAAGGAAAAGCCTTAGAAAAAGAACTTAATGATTTGGAGAAAGGTAATCTTATCTAATAAAAATTCAGAGTAATGTGTGTTGGAGAGGATGTGGAGAAAGGGGAACCCTCTTACACTGTTGGTGGGAATGCAAGTTGGTGCAGCCACTTTGGAGAACAGTGTGGAGATTCCTCAAGAAATTAAAAATAGAGCTTCCCTATGACCCTGCAATTGCACTACTGGGTATATACCCCAAAGATACAGATGTGGTGAAAAGAAGGGCCATCTGTACCCCAATGTTTATAGCAGCAATGGCCACGGTCACCAAACTGTGGAAAGAACCAAGATGTCCTTCAATGGACGAATGGATAAGGAAGATGTGGTCCATATACACTATGGAGTATTAGGCCTCCATCAAAAAGGATGAATACCCAACTTTTGTATCAACACGGACGGGACTGGAAGAGATTATGCTGAGTGAAATAAGTCAAGCAGAGAGAGTCAATTATCACATGGTTTCACTTATTTGTGGAGCATAACAAATAACACGGAGGACATGGGGAAATGGAGAGGAGAGGGGAGTTGGGAAAATTGAGGGGGGGATGAACCATGAGAGACTGTGGGCTCTGAAAAGCAACCTGAAAGTTTTGAAAGGGCAGAGGGTGGGAGGTTGGGGGAGCCAGGTGGTGGGTATTATGGAGGGCACGCATTGCATGGAGCACTGGTTCAAAAACAATGAATTCTGTTACGCTGAAAAGAAATAAATTTTTAAAAAAAGGAAAAAAAAAATCAGAGTAATGGTCATAAGGATGTTCACCAAACTCAGGAGAAGAATACACAGTGACAACTTCACAAAGAGATAGAAACTATAAGTGCAGAGCCAAAGAATACAATGACTGACCTAAAAAAAAATAACGCTTGAGGCATTCAACAGCAGACAGGGTGAAGTGGAAGAATAGATCAGCAGGCTGGAAGACAAAGCAATAAAATTCACCCAAAAAGAACAGCAAAAAGAAACAAGCATATTTTTTTTTAAGATTTTATTTATTATTTATTTGAGAGAGAGGCAGTGAGAGAGCATGAGCAAGGAGAAGGTCAAGGGAGAAGCAGACTCCCGTGGAGCTGGGAGCCCGATGCGGGACTTGATCCCGGGTTTCCGGGATCATGACCTGAGCCGAAGGCAGTCGTCCAACCAACTGAGCCACCCAGGCGTCCCAAAACAAGCATATTTTTAAGAGAAGTTTACACAAGGGATCTATGGGACAACATCAAGTGGAAAAATATTCTCAACATAAGGGAAGAAGGAGAAGAGATAGAGAAGGAGAAGAGATAGAGAAAGGGGCAGAAAATTATTTGATAAAATAATTACTAAAAACTTCCCAAACCTAAGGAAGGAAACAAATATCCAGGTCCATGAAGCCCAGAGAGTTACAAATAAGATAACCCAAAGAGATAGACGTCAAGACACGATGATTAAGATGTCAAAAGTTAAGGATAAAAAGAGAATTTTTAAAAGTATAAGAAAAAAACAGATTGATACATATGAGGGAAACCCCACAGGGCTATGAGCAGATTTATCAGCAGAAATTCTGCAGGCCATACTAGAGTGCCATGACATATTTGAAATGCTGAAAGAAAAACACAGAACAAGCAAACAAAACAATTTCCAGTGAAGACTACTTATTCAGCAAGGTTATCATTCAGAATTGAAGGAGAGATAAACAGTTTTCCAGACAAGCAAAATCCAAAGGAGTTCATCCCTACTAAACTGGCCTTAAAAGGAAAATTAAAGGTATTTCTTTAAACTGAAATAAAAGGGCACTAATTAATAAGAAGAAAAACATCCAAAGGTAAAAATCTCACTAGAAAAGGTAAATATGTAGTAAAGTGGTGGATTAATTAATTATAAAGCTACAATAAAGATTAAAAAAGAGAAGTAGCACAATTAACTAAAAATAAAACAATTAGTTAAGGGATACATAACATTTAAAAAGATGCAAAATATGATATCAAAATATAAAATGGGGAGTAAAAATGTAGTTTTGTAATGTGTTCAAATTTAAGTTGCTATTAACTTGTAATAGATTATTTTATAATAGGATGATATATATAAACCTCATGGTAACCCAAAGTGAAAACTTAGAGCAAATACACAAAGGGAAAATGGGAAGTTTATCTAATAACAAAGGAACAAAGAGGAACTATAAGAACTATAAAAACAGCCATCAAACAATTAACAAAATGGCAATAAACACATACCTATCAATAATTAGTTTATATACAAATGGACTAAGTTTCACAGTCAAAAGAATGGCTAAATGGATTAAAAACAAAACAAAACAAAATACATCTATATATTGTCTACGATAAGAGACTCACTTTGAAAGTAAGGACAGACACAGACTGAAAGTGAAGGGATGAAAAAAGACAGTCATACAAATGGAAAAAAAAAAACAAATAAAAGTTTGTAGAGCTGTACTCACAACCAATAAAATAGATTTTAAAACAAAGACCATAATACAAGACAAAGAGCAGCACTACATAGTGATAAAGGAGTCAATCCAGCAAGAAGATATAACGTATATAAATATATATGCACCCAATTTAACAGCACCAAAATATTAAAAAAAAACCATATTTATGGACATAAAAAAGTTGTTGACATCAATATAACTGTAGGGGACTCTAACACCCCACTTATATCAATGGACAGATCATCCAAACAGAAAATCAAGAAGAAAACATTGGCTTTAAGCAACACTTTAGACCCAATAAATTAAATAAGATGTACACTGGACATTCCATCCAAAAGCAGAACACACAGTCTTAGATGCACATACAACATTCTCCAAAATAGATCACCAGTTAGGTCATAAAATAAATCTCAAGAAATTCAAGAAGTTTGAAATAATATCAAGCACCTTTTCCAACCACACTGATTTGAAATCAGGAAACAATTACAAGAAGGAAACTGGAAAAACTACAAATATGTGGATATTAAAGAATATGTTACTGAACAACAATTGGGTCATTGGAGTAATCAGTCAATGGCAGAAAGATAAATCTTTTTCTATAAGATCAGGAAGAAGACCCACTCTACCCACTCTTGTCACCTTTACTCTACATAGTATTGGAAGTCCTAGCCACAACAATTAGGCAAGAAAAAGAAAAAAAAAAAAGGACAAAAATTAGAAAGAAGTAAATCTGTCACTATTTGTAGATGACATGATACTATAAAGAAAACATAAACACTCCACCAAAAAACTGTCAGAACTAATAAATTAACACATGAAGTGGCAGGATACCAAACTGATGTATAAAAATCTGTTGTTATTTCTATACACTAGTAACAAACTATCAGAAATAGAGATAAAACAATCCCATTTACAGTTGCATCAGAAAGAATACCTAGGAATAAATTTAGCTAAGGGGGTGAAAGATTTGTACACTGAAAATTATGATATTGATTAAAGAAATTGAAGAAGACACACAAATAAATGTAAAGATTTTCTGTGTTCATGGAGTCAAAGAATATATTTAAAAAGGCCATAGCACCCAAAGCAATCCATAGATTCAATGAAATTTTTATCAAAATCCCAATGATATTTTTCAGAGAATTAGAACAAGTAATTGTAATATTTACATGGAATCACAAAAGACCTCAACTGGCCAAAACAATTTTGAGAAAGAAGAACAAAGCCAGAGGTATTATACTACCTGATTTCAAACTATACTACAAAGCTATAGTAATCAAAACAGTATGGTATTGGCATAAAAACAGACACATAAATCAAGAAACAAAATAGGAGGCCCAGAAATAAGCTCATGCATATATGGTCAATTAATTTATGACAGAGGAAGTAAGAACATACAATGGGGAAAGGACAGTCTCTTCAATAAATGGTGTTGGAAAACCTGAACAGCCACACATGGAAGAGTGAATCTGTGCCACTATCTTATACCACATACCAAATTAATTAATTAATTAATTGATTAATTCAGAATGGATCAAAGACTTGAATGTAAAATCTGAAACCATAAAGCTCCTCAAAAAAAAAAGTAGATGCTAAGCTCCTTAACATCAGTGTTAATGATTTTTTTGTTTAGTTTTGTTTTTTTGTTTGTTTGTTTTGTTTTTGATTCTAACTCCAAAGGCAAGGGCCACAAAAGCAAAATTAAAATAAAAAAAAACAACAACAAGACTACATCAAACTAAAAAGCTTTTGCACAGTGAAGGAATCCATCAACAAAATGAAATGGCAACCTTCTGGATGAAAGAAGATATCTGCAAATCATATTCCAATAAGGAGTTAATATCCAAAATATATAAGAAAACTAATACAACTCAATAAAGTAAAAAAATTTTCAATTAAAAATGGCCAGAGGATATAAATAGACATTTTTTCCAAAGAAGACATACTATGACAGGCAAATGAAAAGATGCTAAACATCACTGGTCATTACAAATCAGTAGTCAAAAGTAAATCAAAACTACAATGAGATAATTATTATCAAAAAAAAAAAAGGAGAAGAAATAAGTGTTTTTGAGGATGTGGGGAAAAAAGGGAAACTTTATGCACTGTTGGTAGGATTCTAAACTAGTAGAGCCACTATGGAAAACAATATGGAATTTCCTCAAAAACACTGAAAATAGAACTACTATATGATCCAACAATTCCACTACTGGGTATCTATCTGAAGAAAATGAAAACACTAATTTGAAAAGGTATATGTACCCCTATGTTAACTGCAGCATTATTTGCAGTAGCCAAGATAAAGAAATAACCTAAGTGTCTACCAGTGGATGAATGGATAGAGAAAATGCTGATGAGATCTATCTGTCTGTCTATCTATCCTACTCAGTCATAAAAAAAAAAGTGAAATCTTGACATTTGTGACCTAGAGATGGACCTAGAGGGCACTACACTAAGTGAAATAAATCAAACAGAGAAAGACAAAAGACTGCATAATTTCACTTGTATGTGGAATGCAAAAAAACAAAACAAACAAAATAAAACCCAGATTCATAAATACAGAGAATAGACTGGTGGTTGCCAGAAGGAAGGGGTGGGGGAAGGTGAAATGGGTGAAGTACAAACTGCCAATTATAAAATCAGTAAGTCATGGAAATGTTATGAACAGCATGAGGAATATAGCCAATAAATATTGTATTAACTTTGTATGGTGACAGGTGGTTAACTTAGACTTACTGTGGTGATCATCTCACAATGTATACAAATGTAGGATCACTATGTTGTGTACCTGAAACTTGTATAATATTGTATATCAATTATACCTCAATAAAGAGAGAGAATGGCAGTTCCTTTTATTCATCATTTGCCCCTTCTGATATTAGCCATAAAATAACCTGACTTTCTAAGATCAAGAGGCATAACAAGGGAGATTTCAGCCAAAAATCTGGTTTTTAATCCTTAGTGAAAGCATCTGATCTGAAAACCAACAAAACTGGGTGTTACAGAAACTTGAAATATTTGAGCAGACTTTTAAAATTCAGAATATTTAAAATACTTCTCAAGATTAAAAATACATATATTTTAACATCTAGTTTCATGGACTTGTTACTGCATCAACAATATACAGATGAGAGCTGTCAGAGGACTATCATATAAATGTGTTTTTCTCATCCAAAGCTCTATTTCTTCATTTCTTCTCTCAACTCTGTAGCCCATCTGGAAGTGTATAGACCACTGGGTGAATTCAAACTTGGAAACTGAAATTTCAGCCTTGAATAAAAGGTGAAAATGTTCAGAATTTCCCACTAGCTTTAAAAGCCCCAAATGGTAATAATCCTATTCGGAAATTCAGACAAGAGCTGGGTGAACTTTTTGTATAAAGCACTGTTGATTAGCATTTTGCAAAAATCTTTGGGAAAAAAATGATGACTTTATTGAAAAGACAGGTAGCTCCCACCCAGCCTCCAAATCCTCCTTTACTCATGGATGCAAAAGTCTGAACGACCTGGTTAGATGTCTGTCCAACTTCCTCTTGCTAGGAGTGGACCACCGCATTCAATATTTCCCTATGAGAAGTTCACTGAATTATTAGGCAAAGGAGGGAAAGAATGGGAAAAAGAAGCTTGAGTGAACATGAACTGGCAGAGATTATATCCCTAACAACATTTTGTTGGGACACGTTGGGTCATTTTACCCTTCTGAGTCACAAATTTTATCAGACTGCATTGATTATTAATGAATATGCAGAGTTCAGTCTTCTGATCCAAGTTATTTTCAGGAGTATTTTCATGGCTCCTCTTCCTACTACAGTTGATCCTTGAACAACACTGGTGTTAGGGGCATCCCCCAAACAGTTGAACATCTGTATATAATTTTGACTCCCCCAAAACTTAACTAATAGACTACTGTTGAACAAAATCCTTACCAATAACATAAACAGTCAATTAACACATATTTTTATGTTTTGTGTATTATACACTGTATTCTTATAATAAAGTAAGCTAAAGAAAAAACGTTATTAAGAAAATCACAAGAAAGAAAAAATACACTTACAGCACTATACTGTATTTATAGAAAAAAATTGTGTGTAACTGTACCTGTACAGTTCAAGCCCATGTTGTTCAAGAGTCAACTGTACACTTATATGTTTCTTAGATAAATATTGATTTGGAAAAAATTCCTTCCTCATGAACTCATCTTTCTTTTATGGTGAATGCTGTTTCTAGGTGTTTGTTGGCACACCCGTCAGTCAACAATAAGCTTGGTCAACAACCAGCTATGTTTTCCAGTTGATCTTTTAACATCCGTATCGATTCCCTTCTCAGGATTTCAAACATTTCTAGCATTGTTTTAATCTCAAAAGTAACCCATCAGATGTCATCCACTTTCCTGGTTTTCAGAGTATGATCCTCAAAATTTTTGATTTTTAAACAGATGATCCAAGGCCACAGTGAGGAATGGGGGCAAAAGAATGCCAAGAAAGTTTTCAACAAAAGAAACAAGACTTTAAACTGCTTTTAGAGACTGAAGTACCACTTTCAATTTTATTTGATAAAAGATCTTTTTGTTAGTGGATGAGAAATTCTAGTCTGAGAGATTCAGCAACTTGATTGAGATCACTGAGCTAATGACAGAACCAGGCTTAGAACCAGGTATCTAGAATCTCTACCTAGAAGTAATTCTGCCACTCTCTATCTGACTCTTCTAATTCTTCTTTCTATCCTGTTAATATCTATTTATCTCTTTTTACAAAATTTCCCACTCTTCCTTCCTTTTGCACTTTATAGTTTTATCTAGAGCATCTTGTTTTAGTTTCTCTGTGTATTTCATTGAATATCTTTTTTTCTCAACAATTCTGAGGATATTAGCCCATTGCCAAAAGACTGGAGGGATCACTGTTATCATTAGCAATACTATTGTCTTTCAAATGGATATTTTATTTAGAGATGTTCACCTTTCATAGATTTACACATTAATTATATTAGTATGAACTCATATACCCTTATAAAGTATACAGAGAAGGGTATGAAAACTAAGAACCCAAAACAACTTGCCCATTGGCTCACAGCTATTCAGAAGAACAAGTAGGATTGGAATCCTGTTTTCCGTTTCCACTCTTTCCACTTGAGTATTCCAAATGAAGAGAAGGATTGGGGTGGGGGTGTGGGGTTGTGTTAAATTCCTATCTGCATGGGCTATTAGCCTGATTTTCCTTGACATTTCAAATGACTTGGTTCTTACTAAATCATTCATGCATACCCTTACAAATTACTCCTTCACCTTGCCAACCTTGCCACCAATCTGCTAGAGCAAGACCAAATGGCCATAAGTTCCTTCATAAACTTTTCCCTACAATCTACATGGTTGATTGCCTTCTCATCTAAGCATTGTTTAAATTGTGACAATGTTTTCAACATAATTGATTCTCTTTTGACCTCTCATCAGCCCTACATTTTTTCTTCCACTAGGTTTTTATTCACATAGTCACCCTACTCATACCAGGATATTTCATTTGGTGAGCAACCCTCTGTAATATACTATCCAGGACTTGATTTTATCTTCGCCTTTTGTAGAGACTCTAAATCTTTATCTGAATATTCAGTCCAGCAAGCATAAGAGATTGGAAGAATGACTAGTAGCCAAACATGAAGCCAAACATGCTCCTTCACAGACAGTAACAATGGCAGGAGAAGGCAAATTTCCTAGTAGTGGCATATGCATAACTCCAACATAACATGTACATACATTCAGTTAGCTATATATAAGATTTATAGGTATATAAAATAAATCTCATGCAGCTTCTGAACCCCTACCCTCCATAACATATAGGATGCAGAGAACGGAGAACACCCCAAATTAGAAGGAGCAATAAATTTGTGGAGAGCTATGTCCATTTCCTAGATCCTCCAGCTGAGGGAGGCACATAAATGGTAGTGATACTAATAAATCCTAATCTAAAGCTCATGCTCTTTGCCCTAGAGCAGGCAGCTGGGAGGTTAGAGGTATCAATTTGAACACCTGCTGAAGGGTAAGGAACTTCTCTATAGTATGAGCAATTCAATTTTCTATTGAAAACTAGTTATCTTTCAGAAATCAGGGTAAAAAGCCATTTCTGGGTCAGTCATGGCAAAATGATTATAATCACATTGCTCTATTGCTTGATTAGGTCACTATTCACTAATGCCCTGAAACCATCAGGTTCTTTGAGCTGTCATTTCGTACCCCATACCACTTGTGGTGAGCTTCCCTATATCTAGTTTAGAAAGCCAGTTCAAGGCAGAAGGTGGTTTTCTTTCTCTACTATAAAAAGAGTTTTGGGTCATGGGTGGTTGTCTTCTCACTGTGCTTTTAAAAGAAGAGAGAAAGTGCCGTCCGTTTGCTGGGAGCAAAAATATGTTCTTTTTCATCTGAAACCATTCCTTGCATCTCACTAAATATTACTGAGCATCTCACAAGTAGCCTATAGTCTTACCCATCTGCAACAGTAAACTGAATATATTAGGAAAACCTCTTCAGACTAGTGGAACCCAGCAGCCTAGGAAGCTTTGGGGAATAAAATATCTGACAGCAGGTGGCCTAAGTAGACCAGCTGTATGGCTATACATAGGAACTGCCACTTAACAAGTTAGGGCAGCTTGTTCCCATAGCTTGTGGGGAGTTGGACACATTCTACTCCCTTTAGACTCTCTGGGCTATACAGGAAAAACAGGCATTTCATCATGTCCTATGCCTCCTTAATCATGTGATTTTAAGTTGCTCTAAGACATAACAGTTTCATGTGAAGGAATACAAATGGCATTCCCAGGACATACTGGACCATTGACCCATTGTTCATATGTCAGTAGTTTCCTTCTCCTTTGTGAATAGTCAGTTACCATGGTAACCAGTAGCCAAAGTTTATTAGTGTTTGTTTAAAAGGTGATTTATAAGCATAGAAATAATTGGCTGCTCATTAACAGGTGGGGCTCCTGAACTCAGCTGCCTTTGGCAATTATCTACAGGTTTTAAGAGTTGTGCTCTTGTCCTCCGCAGCTGCCCTTCTGTTTGGCTCAGAGATTATCAACCTTGAAAACAAGGCAAAGAGCAAACAATCCATCAGCCGGGTAGGTGGAGCAGACCTTGTGACCGATATTGGTTGCTTGCCTAGCAGAGTGCACAGGAGAAGAACGGAGGGAGTACAGGTCGCCCACTTTCAATTCTTCCTTCAGAAAATGTACGTACTATATCCTGAAAACTGTTGTTTCTCAGCAAATTCATTAGGAATGGAGCCAGACTTATGCATGAGTTGTTGTTTATACTGGAAGAGCCCCTTATCTAAAAATACTTGCCTGAACCAGCAGTCACAGGATCTGAAAGTGCATCAGAATAGATGTATTATTTTCAGTGGTGTGTGTGTGTGTGTGAGAAAGAGATTGAGAGTGCTAGACAGAGTTGTATATTGTTTGGGGGTGTTAAAGGAGAATGAAGCTGAGAGAAATGGAGTATTTCAATACTCCTAATGGTAGGAAACATGTTAACCTTGCTGCTGACCACATTCTTAGTAATTGGAGAGACCCCAGATAGCCTGAGAAAACCTAAGAAAATATAGTAGTGGATCAGAGTCACAGTTCTTCCAGATTGCAATTTTGACAGGCTAGACCTGACTTAGATGATTCTGGGGTTTGGGGTTTTTTTTATTTTTAATTGTTAAAGATCCTTTTCCATTTCTAATTTTTTCCCATAGTTTTGGAGTTTTTGAATAATTGTTAATAAAAAAGATAGACTTATTGGGGGCGCCTGGGTGGCTCTGTGGGTTAAAGCCTCTGCCTTCGGCTCAGGTCATGATTCCAGGGTCCTGGGATCAAGTCCAGCATCAGGACTCTGCTCGGCAGGGGGCCTGCTTCCCTTCCTCTCTCTCTGCCTGCCTCTCTGCCTACTTGTGATCTCTGTCAAATAAATAAAGAAAATCTTTAAAAAAAAGAAACACTTATTGAAGCATACCATGCACTCATTCATCTTCTTAATCTATATAGCTTACTACTACTACTATTATTATTATTACTTATTGTTATTTTGACTTGAAGTATGTGAGAAGAAGGGAGAGGGGAAAACAGGACGATTACTGGAAGATACCACAATGGTAACAAAATGTAAGAGAGATTCTGAAGAGGGAAAGACTTTAAAGAGATTAAGAAGAGAGAAAAACTGGAGACTAAAAAGGATGTTCCATCTGGTTTCTGCAGCTTCTTTCTTTCATTTTTAGACAATCTCAGGAGCTGAGAACAAGACACAGTTGGCCAGTGCTGCTTGAGGAATGGCATAAAGAAAGGTAAGAGAATCAGCTGTGCATTGCCCTGTAGGATATTTCATCAACTCCAGGGGGTATACAGACCAGAAATGAGACTGTATATATCAGTGCCAGAGGGGCTGATTACCCCTTCAATTGTTTTAATTTATGTAACAGCATATTTTCTCCCCCACTCGACTAAGTGCCTAATTCCACTGATGAAGTACCTACCTGACCAGTAACTTTGAAAGTGTTATTCAGGTTGATTAAACACTACTCTATTTATGGAAATACCTTTTGTTTTAATAATTGGTAGTGGTTTTTAATTCCATCATCTACAAAGTATGTGTATGTATGTGTGTGGGGGGGTAATTATCTTGATCCTCTATCTTGCTGAGATTTTTTAACACATTCTATACTTTCTGAAGAAAACTCTATTACAAATAATAAAAAGTAAACAGACTTCATATAATTTTTTACCATGTTTTAGGCTTCACTCTAAGTGCTTTATATAACTCATGTAATCCTCAAAAAAACCTTACAAGTTGGGTATCATTACTCTCCCGTTTTTTACATGTGAGGAAACAGAAGGTTAGAAAGAACTTGGGGCACCTGGGTGGCTCAGTTGATTAAGCAACTGCCTTCGCCTCAGGTCATGGTCCTCGAGTCCCAGCATCAAGTCCCTCATCAGGGTCCCTGCTTGGTGGGGAGTCTCCTTCTCCCTCTGACCTCTCCCCTCTCATGCTCTCTCTCTCTCACTCTCTCTCAAATAAATAAATAAAATATTTTTTAAATGAGATTAAAAAACAACTTGCTTAAGAATATAGAAAGGAACAAATTAGGAACAGACCTAGAATTTGAAAACTTCACTCAGGACAGCCTGCTCTTCTGCATCTCTTTATTCCTATGAAGTAGGAAGTTAAAAGAGAATGTAACTCTCACCATAACAAGCAAAACAAATTATGTGAGGTACTAAATTAATTTTCCTGAGTCCCTGAGAAAAGTGACATTGAAAGACTCTTTAAATATGCCAAATTCCAGTGATTACTTCATAGGAGAAAAGACACACAAAGCTACTTTCCTTGGCTGAGTAGCAGGAAAAGAAAACTTTCTCCATAGACCAAAAATCAGCAGAATCTTTAACATTATTTTAAGGCCTGTATGTGGGCTGCCAAGAAAGACTGGAATTCTGAGACTCCTAGTGAAGTCACAGAGTAATTCTGCACTCACTCACCAATTCTACTGCCTGGGTCTTTACTGACTGTTCAGGAGCAGTTCTCCACAGGCTAGAAGGCAGGGGAGAAGAATTGAGAGGGATTGATTTCAACTCAAGATTTCAGCTTCTAAAAGCTGAAGGCAGCATTCTGAGAGGGACTCCTTTGAGGCATTCTGGGAAGAGCAAGATCTTCCTGGGCATACAAGTCTTAGTAGGGCTGGAAGAGAGCAAAGAAAACTTCCTAGAAATACAGAGAGCTGGAAGTGCTACAAAAGCAGAAATCTTCATGTTTTAAAGAGCTAGCACTGGGCAGAGAAGCAGAGAAATATATGGATCTCACTAGGGCTCAGACCCTGAGTCTATAGGGTTTCATTCTAATTCCACTTCTAAAACATTTAAAGCCTGTGGTCAAACTGAAGCTGCAACAAATCCCAAACACATCTCAACTAGAGACCAGACTCATTTAGCTCTCCGTTCTAGATCTTTTCTAGAAATAAATATAATTTACATCCATTGTTTGTATTGTTTACTTACACAAAATACCCTAGTGCCATAAAATTTGCATGAAAAATAAGATATGTAAATCATGTCCAAAAGATAATATATGGAGAGAAGCAGAACCAGAGATGTTGGAATTATCAGATATTTTAAGTAAAACATGTATAATAAAAAATGTAAAGGAGGAAGCAGAAAAAGTCGGCAAAGTGAGTAAAGAGATGGGGGATTTTAGCAGAAACATATTAAACAAATCTGTTGAAAATTCCAGAAAAGATAAAATATCATAAATGAAGGACTCATTCAGTGAATTTAACAGCACACTGGAATCTGAAAAGAGGAAATATCTTGGAAGACAGATCAATAGAGCACCTGGTACTGCTTGTGTGCGCTGATTCAGGTGAGGGCCCTACCTCTTTATGAAGTGGCGGACAAGGATAATGTGGCACATACCACAGCAGATGAAAAGCCCAAGGAAGGAGTCAAGTTTGGGAGCAAGGATCATGTTAATCTGAAGGTGTTGGGTCTGGATGGTTCTGTGGTGCCATTTAAGATTAAGAGGCACACAGCACTTAATGAACTAATGAAAGCCTATTATGAACAATAGGCTCGTCAATGAGGTTTGTCAATGAGGCAAATCAGATGCCAACGGGATGAGCAGCCAATCAATGAAACAGACATTCCTGCGTACTTGGAGATGGAGGATGAAGATACAATTGATGTGTTCCAGCAACAAACAGGAGGTGTTTACTAAAAAGGGAATCTGCTACTTTACTCCAGAACTCTGGTCCTCCAGTCCAAAAGGACAACCTAAATTAGAAAACTGCAATTTGCTTCTACCACATCCTTACTACTACAGTAGAGTTCTTTCAATTCTTTCATTTCCCTTTTCCCATTCCTTTATTGCACGTGAAGTAACTGGTGTGTATACAAGCATATATACACCATATATATATACCATATATAGGGAAAAATATTGATTTTATGAAAATACCCCTTTCTCCATTTGTGGCATTCAACTTCTGTCTTTATATCTCGGTAGGTTATTTTGCTCTCAAAGCAAAACAAAAAAGAACAACATAAAAATCCTTGCATACTTTGTTTGATTGGAGAATTTCAATGCTTTTCATTTATCACTATAAAACCAAGGACAATTTTATAACTTTTTTGCATACATCTGTAACATGCAGCATGATCTGTCTTAAGTAGGAATAAATTAATCTAAAAGAAGATTCCTAGATATTTTTCAATTCAAGTCAAGTATCTTGTTTAAATAAAATTCTTGTTGGGGCGCCTGGGTGGCTCGGTGGGCCTCTGCCTTTGGCTCCGGTCATGATCACAGGGTCCTGGGATTGAGCCCCGCATCAGGCTCTCTGCTCAGTGGGGAGCCTGCTTTCCTTCCTCTCTCTCTGCTTGCCTCTGTGCATACTTGTGATCTCTGTGTCAAATAAATAAATACAATCTTAAAATAAATAAATAAAATTCTTGTTTAAAATGAACAAAACAAAACAAAACAGGGCATTAGAAGGCCTCCAAACTAAAGTAAAAAAAAAAAAAAAAAAGTAAAAGAAAAAAGAGAGAAGTGTTTCAGATCTGTAGGATATCAAACCCACCATGAGTACAGAAAGAGAAGATCGAGAATAGGGTAAAAAAATATGTAAAGAAAATATAGCAGAGAATTATTCCAAATTATTGAAAGATATTAAGCCATATCTGATACTCAGTGGAACCCATGCAGAGTACTACAAAACAAAGCACGCCTAAACTCTTCATAGCTAAATTGCTAAAAACAAAATTTAATAATTTAAAAGCAATCAGCAAAAAGTAGACATTATCTTCAATGGTATAATATGCATAATGGTTGATTTACCACTAAAAATAATTGGAGAATATATTATTGGACAAAGCAATAATATAATGTCTTAAAAACAAAATTCAACCTAAGAATATTATACATAGATGTATCTCTCCTTTACAAAAGAGGGCAAATGAAGTCATTTCAGAAAACAAAACTTCAGGGAATTTGGCTCCAGCAGCCCTTCATGTAAGACATGCTAAAAGTAGTTCTCAGAAATGAAGTTCTTCAGAAATGAAGAGAAAGGATGCCAAATGAAACCCCAGATCTGTAGGAAATTAATGAAAGGCATAAAATAAAGTAAATACCTGGGAAAATATAAAAGACCTTTCAATCTATATCTGTGTCTATATCTATGTGTATTTTTAAAAGATTGCAGAGCACTTAAAAGAAAATAATAATAATATATCAAATGTATTTAGGGATTTTTAGTATATATAGAACTAAAATATAAAAAATGAAGTGCATAAAGGATAAAGAGATGGCAAAAACCACCACTAAACTTCAGTATAGCATAATGTTACTTGAAGGTAGGCTATAATGAATCTAAGATTCATACTGTAAACTCTGAAGCTATACCATCCAATAGGGTAATCAGTAGGTACATGTTGATATTTAAATTTAGGTAAAAATTAGTCAAAATTAAATAAAATTAAAAATTCAGTTCCTAAGTTATACTAGTCTCATTTCAAGTGCTATGTAACTACATATCTCTAGTGGCCATCATATTGGATTGAACAGATATAGAAGATTCCCAATTATTTCAGACATTACCACTATAGATAAAGCATAGAAATACAACTCAAGGGGGTACCTGGGTGGCTCAGTGGGTTAAAGCCTCTGCCTTAGGCTCAGGTCATGATCCCAGGGTCCTGGGATGGAGTCCCGCATCGGGCTCTCTGCTCAGTGGGGAGCCTGCTTCCTCCTCTCTCTCTGCCTGCCTCTCTGCCTACTTGTGATCTCTGTCTGTCAAATAAATAAATAAATCTTAAAATAAATACAACCCAAAGATATAAATCTAAATACTAAAAGGAGTAGAAATCTAAATACTAAAAGGAGTAGAAATAGGATATAAAAAAAATGTGATTTACCTCAAAGAAGGCAGGAAAAAAACCCAGAAATGTTTAATAAATGAGATAAATAAAAACCAACTATGAAGATAGGATATTAAAATAGAACTGTATCAATAATTACATTAAATGTTAAACAAAACATTTCATGTTTTGTCAGAGATAATAAGATTATATAAAAAGACATAACTCTATAGATTTTATGTGTAAAGGCAGAGCAATTGAAAGTAAATGTGCAAGAAAAAGTACCACTGAAACACTAAGATTAAGAAATTCAATTATATAAGTAAGATTTGTTGTATTAAAGATACTAGTGAAACGCAAAGATTGAGAAATTGTTTGCCCATCTTAATGTCAGACTAAGGTGATTTCAAAGGAAAGAATATTACTGGAGAAATAAAGAAACATTTCATAATTATTAAGGGGTTGATTCATCAAGAAGTTATAACAATTCTAAAAGTGTATGTACCCAATAACAAAATTTCAAAACGCATTAAGCTAAACTTGAGAGCATAAATGGAGAAGTAGACAAGTCCATATTTGTGGTCAGAAATTTTACATAACCATCCCCCAATAACTGTATATGTATAATTCTACCCCAACTACTGTACACAATATTTGCATGTGCACATGGATTATCTACTAAAACAGACTATAAACTGGGCCATAAAGCCTCAAAAATATTAAAGAATTAAAATCATATAGAATATAGGCTCTGGATATAATGGTATCAAATTAGAAATTAATTTTTAAAGGCTATATAAAAAATCCTAAAGTATTTGGGATTTCACAACCAATTTCTAAACAACCTATAGGTCAAGAAGAAACAAAAGGAAAATTAGAAAAGACTACAAAATGATGATAATAAAAACATATATATATAAATATCTCTATGATTCAGCTAAAGCTCCATTAGAAGAACACTTAGAGTTTAAATGTTTATAGTAGAAAAGAGGAATAATTAAAAATAAATAACTAAACTTCTATTTTAGAAGTTAGACAGAAACAGAGTAAATTAAGCCCAAAGTAAATAGAAGAAATTATGGAGACAAAAATATAAATCAGCAAAATATAAAGCAAACAATAGGTAATCAAAATATTGAAAGTGGAATCATCAAAAAGATTAATAAACTTGACATATTTCTAGTAAGATTTACCAAGAAAAAAGAGAAAATACAATTACATCAAGAATGAAAAGGGACAGTACTAGAGACTGCAAAAAATAGAAGGGTAAAAAAGGAATTTATGCCAATAAATTCTACGAATTAGATGAAATGGACATATTCCTTGAACAATACACTTATTTAAACTGATGTAATAAGAAATAGCCCTCTGACTATAAAATAAATTGAGTTCATAATCAAAAACTTTCCCCCAAAGTTATTTCAGGCTCAAATAGTTTCACTGAAATTTTATCATGTATTTAAGTAATGTATAATGCCAATTCTACACAAATTCTTTCAAAAACTGACGGAGGAAGAAACACTATTCAACTAATATGGTCTGATAACAAAACTTGGCAAATATAAGAAAAAAATATAGAGACTTATACCTATTATGATCACAAATGCAAAATCTGAAAAACATAGAAACAACCTGAGTACAGCAAGCAGACTCAAACACAGTGATGCATCGTGAACAGATGGATTTTATCCCAGGTATGCAAAAGTGGTTCAACATTTAAGAAATATATATAATTCACCATACTAGCAGAATAAACAAAAAACAACATCAAAAACCCCCTATATAATCATTTCGATTGATGTAGAATATGGCTTTCCTAATACTCTCCTGAAAATGAATGCCCTCTCTAATCATTTGTATTTTATATTTCCAGGAGTTTCCCTTCTGTACAATGGGGCAGGGAAAATAAATAAAAGCCTAACAATCTAAAAGAATAATTAAAGCTGAGCTATTTGCAGGCAAAATAATTGTAAATGTAGAAAGCCTTCAGAGAATCTACGAAAGAACAAGGGCTAAATTCAGTGAAACTGTAGAATTCAAATTCACAACAAATCGAGTGTTTCTATATATGAGCAAACAAAAATTAGGAAAATAAGTAAAATTATACATAATATCATTAAAAATACTGAATATATAAACCATTTACTGAAAAAGATGCAAGACTTTGACACTGAAACTGTAAAACATTGTTGAGAAATTTAAAAGACTCAAATAAGTAAAGAGTTATGCTTATGTTTACTGACAAAATTTAATACTTTAAGGATCTGTTTTTTCTCTCTTAATCTATAGACTTAACGTAATACCCATCAAATTTCTAACAGGCTACTTTGAAGATATGACTTAACACTATCTACTTCAAGACTTATTACAAAGCTATAATAAGCAACAGAATGGAAAAATTGACTTAAAGAATTAAAATACAGATCAATGGAAAATAAGAAAGTTCAGAAACAGACCCTCACATATGAAGTCAATTGATCTTCAGATAAGGCACCAAGTTCATTTAATGGAAGAAAGAAAAATCTTCTTAACAAATGATATTAGAGCAACTCAACCCTTATACTCCACAAATAAAATATTGAGATGAATCTTAAATGTATAAAGCACAGAAAAAAAATAATCTCTTTGTAACTTTGGGAGCAGGCAAAGATGATTTCAACAGGGCACAAAACCAGCAACTCTAAAAGAAAAAAAATAGATAAATTGAACTTAATCAAAATTAAAATTTACATCTCATTAAAAGAAACATTAAGAAAATGAATAGGCAAAAAACCGACTGTGAGAAAGTTTTCATAATACATCTATTTGACAAAGAACTTGTATCCAGAATATTAGAGAAATCCTATAATACAGTAAGAAAAGGACAAATTATAAAAAGGCATACCCAATTACAAAATGGTTAATGAGTTGAATACATATTTCACAAAAAAAATACAAATAGCCAAGAAGTGTGTGCAAATGTGTTCAAAATGTCCAAAAAGTCCAAAAAAGCCTGTAAAAAATGTTCACAGCAACTATCATATTCATAATTACACAAATAATCTGCCAGCAGAATGAATAAGCAAAAAGTGTTATAGTCATGCAATAAAATGCTACTATATAAAAGGAGAAACTACTGATATAGGCAAAAACAAATATAAATTTCAAAAAACATTATGAGGAGTGAGAAACCAGCCACAAAAACATGACTCAATTACTTTATTTATATTACTTCCAATAATAGATAAAACTAATCTATGGGGATAGAAATCAGAAAGTGGTCACCTCTGTGGATGGAGAGAACGAAGCAGGGATTGACCATAAAACGACAAGAGGGAATTTTCTGAGGTAGTGTAGATGGTGTTAATAAGAAAAAGAATGGGCAAGACACAGACTGAGAAAAAGTTTTCATAATACAGATATCTGACAAAGGACTCATATACAGAATATTTGTATTTGTACTTGGTTACATTCTGTACATGGTTAAATAAAATGACTAAAATTAATTAAACCGAATGTTTAAGTTCTGTACAAATTATTCTATGTAACTTAGATCTCAATATATACATATATTGACCAGTGCCGTATTCTGTGCGACTCACTGGAGACAGAGTGATGAACAAGACTGTTCTCATAAAACTAAAAAATTCAATAAATGGAATTTTTTAGGCTATTCTAGGACTTGCCTCAACTACATCCTTCTCTTTGTTGTCCACACAATTAACTATTTTTTGTACAAAATATAGTGAAAGTGTGATACATAAAATAAATCAGGAGTCATGAGTATTATTCACATTTCCATCTTCAACTAGCTTTGTGACCTTGAGTAAGACATTTATCCTTATAATACTCACCTGCAAAACAAAGGTGTCCATTCAATATCCTTTTAAGCCCTCATCTTTTTGGTTTTTATTCTTATTACATAACTAATGATGATATCATCTATTTACTGTGAAGCTGTAAACTTGAGGGGGAAATCCGTGCATCATGGAAGGAGACAGCCCCAATTTCTTGACCATAACATTGTAACTGTCATCACTTGCCACTGAGCCCTTTCTAGGGAGTTAAGCTGAGAGTTTAGAGAAACTGAGATCTGACTAGTCTGGCCTTTATTTGAATTCTAATTGCTTTTCTTAAAATGGCTTTTTCAGTTACAGTTATTTTGAGAGTGACCAACCCAGAGCTCAAATCTCCAAATCAAAGACCCCCGTTGCAGAAAAGCCTTTTTAGTTTGCCAGGTACACAAAACTATCTTGTTTTTTAAGTGAATTAGTTAAGAGTCAGAGATGGGACAGAATCTAAAATCTGTATGCTCATAATACATTCTCTTACAAACATTTAGAGAACATGCAAGACTAAATTGCTCTTTTATGAGGTCTGCTGAGGAACATAATACATAACTTGCTTTCATTGTGATTTTTAAATTTTGCCTTTCTCCCAAATTGCTTAAACACTTTTTGGTTAGAGAAAATAAGCCTCAGTATGGCCAAACCTTTACTCCAACACCCCTTTCCTTAGGCCATGCTGCTCACTTTCTCTTGGAATCTGTAACCTCTTTTCACACTTCATTCATGTTCGTCCAATGCCTTTCTTTTCTTTTTGTGCACTGTCTTAAATTTACTTATGCCAATCCTTTTCTCTATCATCCAATATTTATGACTCCTTTACATTTTAACATTTTGCAGTATCATTAATTAACTCATTAACCCATTCCACAAAAACTTCCTGAAATAAAAACAAAAACATGCACGATGTTATGTCAGTGCCAAGAAGAGAAGGGTGAAGAAGGTCCTTGCCACCCTGGGGGTTTATAGTCTAAGATTTACATATGTAGTCTATATTTTAAAATATATAGTCTAATATTTTTTTAAAGAATTAAATGTGTGCTCTTCTTCTTTATTAAGTCCTCTTACAACCTTTTGATTTGGTCTGTGAGCATGGGCTTAGATTTGCTTTTCAGTGCCCCTTGATTCAAGTTATCAAAGTACATGAAGCTTTGAAGCTGCCCACTACAACTACAGTCTTCAGAGTGACATGCTTCCTGCTTAAGAAACAGTTCCTCAGCATCCTAAAAATATGTGCCCAGGATCTCCCTGTCAAAGTAGTAGACAGAAAAACAACTGGGGAAACTTAGGATATAGATGGTCACTGTTCTGCTCCTTTTGTGGTTTTCTGCTTCTAACTTTTTGCTTTTAATTCTTCCATGCATGTATTGGTTGGTTCATTCATTGATTTATAAATATGTATTTAATGCCTACAATGATCCAGGGAGCATACTATATGAGTAACACTTAATCCTTGTCTTAAAGGAACTCAGAATCAAAAATTCCATTTCAAACTGTTTTGACACAACAAACATGACTGCCTTTGCCAACCGAAAAAGTGGATTTTCCCACTGTTCAAACATGGTGTTTTAAAACTAGATTTAAAAAATATTTAAAGGTAAAAAGACATTTCTAATGGTGGGATATTTTACTAAATAGTATCTAGGGTGTGTGAGTGCACATGTGTGTGTCTATGTGTGTGCATGTGTGTATGTTGCCTTACATTTCTCTTAGTATCATATTTCTACAGAGGCTTATTCAAACTACCTTTGATATAAAGTGCATTCTAAAATAGCCTTTAAAATAGACAAAAGATGACAGAAAATAATTTTTAGATAAGATAGCGCATGCAGTTTTTAAAGGACAGATTTAAAATGTCTTCATTGTATCCTCCAACAATGCAAAATACAAATGATGCCAACACACACACACACACACACACACACACACACACACACACACCCCGCATTCAATTTGGAAGATGGAGGCAATATTTTTTGTTTATTTAATTCACATAAAAATTATTTCATTGTGGATAAAGATGTGGTATATATACACGATGGAATACTATGCAGCCATCAAAAGAAATGAAATCTTGCCATTCGCAACGACGTGGATGGAACTAGAGGGTATCATGCTTAGTGAAATAAGTCAATCAGAGAAAGACAACTATCATATGATCTCCCTGATATGAGGAAGTAGAGATGCAACATGGGGGGTTGGAGGGGTAGGAAAAGAAGAAAAGAAACAAGATGGGATCAGGAGGGAGACAAACCATAAGTGACTCTCAATCCCACAAAACAAACTGAGGGCTGCTGGGGGGAGGCAGGTCGGGAAAGGGGGGTGGGGTAATGGACATTGGGGAGGGTATGTGCTATGGTTAGTGCTGTGAAGTGTGTAAACCTGGCGATTCACAGACATGTACCCTTGGGGACAAAAATACTTTATATGTTCATAAAAAAATAAAAAAATTTATTAAAAAATTATTTCATTGTTACTGGATGGTAATAGCTATTCCTATTCCTCGATGAGTATTCATTTTGTTGAAGCTTTTTTAACAAGCTGTTCCATCAACACTAAGTATCTGTGCTGCCGAAGCGAGCACCATTCCATCAACACTAAGATCAAGTAAGTAGCATTATCTGCATTTAGGTGGGAAATCAAAGCAAAATCATCGTTAAAGAACTTGACTTGTTAAATATTTAGTACAAAATTCAAGAGAATAAAATTTGATAAGAAAGACCCAAAACATGCCCAAAAGAACCTTTAATAATTAACAATAATTTTAAAGTCATGAACTGTAGTAAAAAGTTATGAAAAGTTGTTTAAAGGACATGAATTTTTTCCCTGACTAAAACCTGCCTTTGGGAAATTTTTATTTCCTGTCTTCATCTTCCTCTTGGTATTTACCAATCCTGAATCCTTGTTTTCTCTCTTCTCTTCTGCAATTGAGAAGCTTTAAATGACTGCTGAGCAGCCCATCTCTCTATATTCTAAAGAGACCCTTTGCCTCTTGGGAGAAATATAATATGTCATACTCATGTGGATACAAAAAAAAAAGGACTACTTATTTACTTTTCTACAATTGTAAACAGTCCTCTAATCTTTTCATTATTAATTGAATGTGTGAAAGGTTTTAAAATTATAACAATCTCGGTCCTTTTTCCATAAAGCCCCGTGCTATCTCATTTTGCATTTCTCTAAGACTTCTGTCCTGTCTTGTTCTGTGGAAGTTCACTGTGCTTTTTGTCATTTTTCCATGGGGCCCTTATCTACTTATGCTATGAGCTCCCTTCTCTTAATCCTCTTCTCATACCCATTATTTTCCAATATTATTGGCTTGGTTTCTTTTGACATAAAAGCTTAAAAGCCACTGCCTATTTCTGTCTGGGTTGCCAACTTCTCATGTCCCTGTCATAGTGACACCTTAAATCTCTGACAGTAAATGTCAGAATCTCCCAAACTTCACTGTAGACCAACTTCAGCTAAATTTAAGAAAGTTTTGGGCAGCTCTGGTTAAAACAATGGACACTCATGGGAAAAAATGGTATTAATGGGGTCCAAACCCAAGATATTGACTATTTCAAAATATAGGCTTAACTTTGTATATTAGTTTCCAAACAAGTTAGTCCTTCTTAGTATTTTGACCAAGGATTTTAGTTGTTTTCTACAGACGAATGAGGGATTGGCTTAAGTAGGCTCTCCTAAAAGTTCAACTATTTTCCATAGTGCCATAGCAAATAACAGAACAGGGAAATAAAATAGAAAAGGTTAGAATTTAAAAAGTAGTTAAAAGCTTACTTAGTCCTTATTCTCTACCAATTACCGACAAACTTTTGACTTTTACTTTCTAATTTTAATATACTTACTCTAAAGACAAAACTCTCATTCTCTCCTCTGTTTTTTATTCCTTTGGGATTTAAAAATATTCTCTTTTTAATTGCTAGTAAATACTGTATGAATTTCCTTTTGGAATAGGGATCAGAGCAGATTTGTACAACTTAGTTACAAAACCTCAAAACAATCTTTTAAAATGTTTTCTGAACCTTGGCTCAAAAATAGGTTTTTCTCTATTTAACCTTTAAAAAATGGTTTGAAATGTAAAAGGACAAAGCAATTCTTAAACACAGCCACAGTGACATCCGCCAAAAGCTAAAAATATCTCATTGGTTTAACAGACCAAATTTGTAGTCCCTACGATGTCCTAATGTTATTGTGAATGCCCTATGATGGGTTACATGAGTAAAGTGATGTGTTTGTAGAATTACATGGTAATTCAAAGAGACACTGATAAACTATATTTTGCACTTTTGTTCCAGATGCAGGAAGGAAACATTTAATCCATCTAATTTGATCCAAAAAACTGTCTTGATGACATTTGGAAGGATTTAATGACATTTTCCTTGGTTCCAGCTCTACTATTCAGCCATACTTCATTGTATATGATTAAGCTGTAACTCTGCAGACAGTTATAGGGCCCAATGCATCAAGTTCATAATTAAGATGGAAAAAAAAACCAACAAAACCTCCAACAATAACCAAGAAATAATTTTGCAAAGTTCTTTCCCAATAACTATGACTTGAAATGCTCTCTGTTCTCTACCAAGCTCTGAGTTGTGAAGCAGTTCCTGGAAGGGGGACTATCAGACTTGACTCACAGTAGGATCTTTCCTAACTGCTTTCATCTCCTAAGTGCCTACTGTGATTCAGAGATTACCAGATGTTGCATATAGTAATAAAGGTATAAACATGTACGGCTCAGTGGTTGCCATAACAGACCACTGCATAAATAATGGGCAAGTGTTATGAGTGGAAATGTGTCCCCCCAAATTTGTATGTTGAAGGTCTAACCCCCAGTACTTTAGATGTAACCTTTTTGTGAATAGGTTCTTTGTAGATGTAATTAATTAGGTTAGATAGACATTAGGGTGAATTAGATAGACATCAGGGTGAACCCTAATCCAACATGACAGATTGTTAGAAGGTAGAGGAGGGACAGTGAAGTATACTCCAGACTGAGAAGACACTTTGAGATTGAAAAATTACACAAGTCACTGTATACTGTTTACAGAGCTTTAGTCAGGGTGACTTACTGACAAGGAGACTCGGCAAAGGACTATTCATGGCAGCAGCACAATTCCTTTCTGCCCCCACTCTCTGTCCAATCCAGGCCTAATCCCCAGCATTTATAGAATGAGAGGCAGGATGGTGAGGTCAGAGGGTAGTTATCTAAATTGGCATCATCTGTGAGCCAGAGGATCTCTACTAGGATCTAAAGTGGGGCCTTCTGTGCACCAGTCATCTCTACTGGTTATCGAAAGTGGAGCCTTCTGTGTGCCATTTTAGGGAAGGTCAGAACAAGCCATCCTACATTCAGGTCAGGGCATACATTAACCTCCTGTGAGCCTGGAACATGTAGCTACGAGGTAGATCATTTCTCAGGCATGAACAAGATGGAGGGTCAAAGATGGAGTCATTGTTTTCAGCACTCCTACACAGGTTTCCTTAGAAAGAGAGAGGGGGTGGATTTTATTTACACATACACACAAAGGTATCATCACGTGAAGATGAAGGCAGTGATTGAGGTGATGCACCTCCAAGCCAAGGAATGCCAAAGACTTCCAGCAAACCCCTAGAAGCTAGAGGAGAAGAAGGGCAGTTTTTCCCTCACAGCCATAGAAGGAACCAACCCTGCTGACACTTTGATCTCCTACTTCTAACCTTCAAATCTGTAAGACAATATATAGAAGCCACTCAGTTTGTGGTACTTTGTTATGTTGCCCTAGAAAACTAACATAAGCAGCCAACTTGGGAAAACGGCTTGTGGACAACCGGTGCAGGTACAGATGTCAGAAAAGGACAGCCCAGTATAAAAGCTAAACAAACAGCCAGTGCCATGGCAGAGACTCAGCCATGCTGACTGACCTTTCTTCCCTGTGGCAGGCAGATTAGATAGCAAGTTCCCGGAAATCAAGGAATTCACAAGGTGGGAGCAAAAGCTCAGACACCAGAAAGTGTAAGTTATGTGGAGAGACAGCAAGAGAAGAAGGCAAAAACAGTTGGTCCTGTGAGAGAGCAGAGGCCACTAAAGCAAAAAAGTAGGGCTCTGACACTGGGGTCTAAAATCTACCACAGCTTTATTATGTAGGCAGGAGGGATCACTGGAGGGAGTCAATGAGGAGTTAAATACAGATCAAAGCTGTATTAGGAAGATTTCTCTGGCAATTGTGTGCAGAACACATAAAAGTTAGAAGAGATTAGATGCAGCACTTCAGTATGTGACCTTGAGCTCATTACTTCAGCTTCCTTATCTGCAAAATGGAACCAAGTACATAATCATTTCATTGGATTTTTGTGAGAAGGAAATGAGATAATCCATACCCAGTGCCTCATATAGCAAGCCTCTGGATAAATGTCAGAGGCTGAGTCAGATATATACACAACTATAAGTCACGTAATGCCTTCAAATTAAATGTGGACATTAACATTTCTCCTTGTCCCTTCCTGACTGCCAGCTCCTGGAAAGCAGTACCTGTAACTCAGCCTTGGTTTTATCCCAGACAACACTTACCCAGTATTATATATAATGAAAAGACAGACATCTGAAGCATGGGGGAATTATAAACAATATTAGAAAAAGAGCAGGTGCATGCTGATTCCCCTTTGCCGTTCCCCAGCCCTGACCTCTATCATCCTGCCAACCTAAAGCAGAGCTCCAGGCTGAATCCATCACAGGAGAGTCAAAACATGCTTGTAAATTTGGGCCTGATTTGCTCTAATGAGTTCTTGCTTCTCCTCCATTTCTAGGGGAACATAAAGCAGTGAATGACATGATTCACAGGGCAGATAACACCTCTTTAATATCTCTCCACATGCTGACCTATTTCATTACTGTGCACTTCTCAGGGATGAGAAGCTATGCAAAGACTAGAAGAAAAATACCTGAGAGGCTGCCTCCTCCTGGGAATGTTTCAGCTTTTCAAGATTCTAGGTCATCCCTCTTCCTGATATTTGGAGTTCATTCCCACTGGGAGAGCAATCTGTTCATACAGCTTTTTTTTTCCATTTTTTTAAGATTTATTATTTATCCACAGTATAATAGATACCATATTCAAAAATAAAATCTTCATAAATAAATCCTTTATATGGAGATTTTCTTTTTAAATTTTAAGTATTAGGAGTAAAGTGCACTCACTTAAGGTAATTCAATTTTGAAATTTTGAGTTAAATAATTGAGTCAGCTCCTGAGAAAGGCATAATTTAACTCTTTAAAAATGGCCAAATAAAGCAATTGAATGCTGTTGAAACCATTGGTCCGGGATGGGGACGTTAGTTTAGGAACTGAGAGGTGTCCTGTGGTGCCAGGAAGACTGACCAGATAGTGTTCCTGGCCTCTGGTGGCATGGCAGCTTCTGGTAACAGAATGTTACTTCTGCACCAAATGTACAGGTTTCCTAGAATGAAAGACTATGTTCTCTAGGCTCTGTCCTCAATGAAAATTACCGTCCAGGAGACATCGGCCCAATTGTAAAAGTCTGAAAAATGAGGCAGCTTCTGAATATAGCCTCAAGATTACCCATGAAGACCTCTTCCTCTGGTTTTCTTTCCAATTTTTTTCTAATTGTAGTATATAGATGTACACTCTGTCTTAGTATGCAGGTGTCTTTCTATCCAGGTATGTGTATGTTGAGTTTGTATATATGGTGTGTATGTTTGCATATGCACCTGTGTTCATGCATAATATCATTGGCTCTTTCCAGGCAAAATTCCCTATGAACCTATGGCTTTTCTTTACTAAATTGTTAGGTGACAAGAGACCATTCCTGATAGCTGCCTGTATTGGTCATTTTAAAAAATGTTAATAACTATTTTCTCACCTCCTGCTACCCCATCACAAAGCGCATCAAATAGGATTAATTTAGAAACTGAGGTTATGATTCCACTTCCCACATCTTAAAACCGGTTCAAACAGGTACCATTCTGGTCATTTGGTTTTTAGGAGGACCTAGAGTTCTTTTAAGACAATGGAGCCTTGACTTCAGTGCATTCACAAAACATGTATCAATTAGCACATGTAAATACACACAAATGAGGAAGCTGGTTTGCAACTCCACAGCAATTGTTATGATCATCTGTGTGTTCTCATGGCTCTGCAGTAGTGGGGGTATAATCACTGTTCATCTGAATATAAACCTTTACAGATAAACTTGACAGAATTTTCCATTAGAATAGAAAGGCTAACTCACTGAAAGATAAAAGATTAAAGGAAGAAGGAAACAGCAGCTGGATCTATCTGGAAAACTAGTCATTTCACAAAATCCCATATTTCTTATATCCACAAATGGGTGTCAAGGAGAAAGAAACTGCCTGAAGGTAGATGAACACTAAAATACACCCTCTGTAGTAGGATTCCCAAGAGGTGAAAGGAAATTCGTAGAGCAAACTTATATGCAGGTGATATCAGGGGACTCTAGATATGAAATACCCTGCAAACAAAAAGTGGAAGAGAAAATGTTTAAATAGGAGAAAATGCAACAGAACCTTAATTACTGCTTCCCCATGATGTCTGCACAGTCCAGAGGCATTTATCATATGCAGCTGAAGGATGACATCTCTGCCAAGCTTAGCTGAGCTCCATGAAGAACTCTGCACTCAAGTAGCCCTCGGAGGACTGAATGATCCTAGAGTTCTCCTAGCTGGGCTTCACTGAAAAGATGGTCAAGTACCTGGACCTGAGGTTGATTATGGAGCTCATCTTCAGGTTCTATGTGGACAAGCCAATCAGCTGGCTCTAGGATTGTTTTCTGTGGATTAAGGTCTGCAACCCTAGGAAGGATGTGTAACACTGGGACCCGCAGAAGACTGCCTGAGGATCAGCTTCTAACCACCCCTCTTGAGCATGTGGGCAGGTGAGGAAGAGCCAGAAATGGAATGACAAGGCCTTTGGGAAGCAGGCACTGTGAAAGGTTCACGTGACCTGGAGGTCTAGGTGAGGACAAGCCTCAACCCATAGAGCACTTGAGCCAGAGTAAGGCCAATCTGCATGAGGATTTCTTCTAGGGATTTGCATTATGTTTTTTTTTTTTTTAACTTATTTTCCATACAACACATTCAAATGTTGCAGGTAGTTTTAAGATTACAGTATTTCAGGGGGGCGCCTGGGTGGCTCAGTGGGTTACGCCTCTGCCTTCAGCTCAGGTCATGATCCCAGGGTCCTGGAATCGAGCCCCGCATCGGGCTCTCTGCTCCGTGGGGAGCCTGTTTCCTCCCCTCTCCCTGCCTGCCTCTCTGCCTACTTGTGTTCTCTGTCAAACAAATAAATAAAATCTTTAAAAAAAAATTACAGTATTTCAGGGACAAAGTTCATCATTAACCTCAATTTATTTGGTCAGAAAGTTGTGTGTGTTTGTGTGTATGTCTTTTCTCTTTCTTCAAAGAGATTGGAGAGGAGGTCGGGAAGATAAGAAAACTTTTAATTGGTGCATTCAGCCAAGCAGTTCGGCAACAGAACATTAATTTTTATTTTAATAATGTGTTTTTAATTGAATACTTTGCTGGTGCTGCACTAAATTGGGTCTGTTATTTAAAATTACATTAAGAAAGATCATCCCCCTTCTACGACTAATGCCACCCACACTCCCAAATAACAAGTTATCCACTGGGGAACAAGGCAGAATAAATTAGTATTCCTTGAGGGATCCTTCAGTAAAATGGGATAAGTATCAGTAGACTAGCAAGTTGTTGTTTTAGAGTAAACAAAAATACAGTTGAAAAATAGCTTCTCTTTGATATGCTGTGGCAGTGATCTCTCACTGTTCAGTGAGTTCTGTTATGCTTTCTCCTCTAGTAGTAGGATTATAACTAGGCACCTCCCTTGTAGTGAGGTATGTCTATATGACAATGTCTTGCCAATAAGTATGAGCAAATGTGATAATGCTCACTGATAGACCAAGGTTGTGATGAAATGCTGTGTGTTCCTCCATGATTGCTCTCCTCCACTATTTCTCTGGCTGGCTATTTATTATAATGTGGCTCTGTGGGATGGTGGAACAACAAGATGGAACTTGATCCCTTAATGATCACTAGGAGAATTTTTCTGCTACCCTGAATACCTATCCAAGCATATCTATTGTGTTAAGCTATTGAAATTTAGGTATCTTCTCTTACAGTCTAAGATGTCTTCCCTATTACAGACACTACTTTAGTTGGATTATATTTCTTAAATGTAGAAAGCATTTAAGAATCCATTGGTGGTTGACTGTTTCTTCTTACATTTTCATGAAGGGCCAGCTTTCTATAGGGAGTATGTAGCAGCAGCCAAACATTCTCGTAGTAATTAGAAGCCCAAGACTCTGAAAATCAATCTTTATGCTCCTAACCACTTTTTAATTATTTTTAAATTATTTTTTCATAACCACTTTCTTTTTAACTGCTAGGTATTTTGACTGGAAAGAAAAAAAGCTGAAGAAAGAAGAATGTAATACAGGGTTGTAAACAGGAAATTAATAAATGGATGAAGAATGTGTAGGATAGATGGATGGGTAGATAAACAGAGAAAAGGAGAAAGCCCCAGATTAAGAGGAGAAAGCAAGAGGCCCAGCTCTTTTTTCTTTTTTTTTTAGGATTTTATTTATTTATTTGACAGAGAGATCACAAGTAGGCAGAGAGGCAGGCAGAGAGAGAGAGGGAAGCATGCTCCCCGCTGAGCAGAGAGCCCGACTCTAGGCTCAATCCCAGGACCCTGAGATCATGACTCGAGCCAAAGGTAGACGCTTAACCCACTGAGCCACCCAGGCGTCCCATCTTATTTCAACTTAGAAGTACAAATGATGCAGTAATGGTGTGTCCTCCCATGGGATAGCAAGAAGGGTATGGAATTTAGTGTTAGATGAAAACTAGCACTTGGTGAACAAGCACAATATGTCGTATTCCATGTTACATATTTCCACATACAATCTTGTACTTTCATATGCATGATTTCATAAAACCCTGCAAAGGAAAATCTATGTTATTGACTTTTTACAATGAAAAACTAGTGAGGCTGTCTCACCATCTTTGGGTTTTATTGCAGGTAGTTAGCTGAGCCAGAATTAGTGTTAAATTTTTCTCTATTTCTCATTTTGGGGTTTATGTTATCCAAATTTTACTGCTTAAGGGAACTTGGTAGGTAATCCATTGAGCTTTACTTATGTATAAAATGAAAATAATAATATCTATTAATATTAAGAATAATGTATGCATATTTACATTTACTCTTTAAATTTAAAGCAATTATTGCCTTTAGTATACAGATTAAATTTTATAGTAATTTAGAAACATCTGTCTCCTGTGTTTCATATGAGTATTTTGGATTAGGCAATACCATTTGAATTTTAGGAGAAGTAGATGAAGTAGAAATAGGAAGAAAAGTGAATCTGCATTGTGGCTACCCTGGTGTTTCTGGGTTTCAAGAATTTAATTGGCACACTGCCTCCAAGTCCAGGTCTCTTCCATCCTCACTCCATGTTCTAGATTTTTTATATCCTTCAAATTCATCTTTTTATGTTTCTGTGCCTTTTGTCATTATTCTGTGGCCATGTTTGAAAGTGAGATAAAATCAGCTATTATTATAAATTAAACCAAATAAGTTGGGTGATGTAATATTACTATTCAGTGCCTTTCTCAAGACAGTGTCTTAATACTAGGAGTTGTTTTAAAGGAGATATTTTGGTAGTAAGGAGAGTTGTGGGGAGCATGTTTTGAGACTATGAATCCAGCTATGATTAATAATAAGTAGAGTTATTATGTACCAAGCACCTAACAAGTACCAAGCCCTGTCTAGGTGTTTTTATAATCATCATCTTAGTTAGTATAAATAATAAACATTTGAGATTGTGCTATCAAGGAAGAAACTGGAGAAGTCAAGTGGCTTGCCCAAAGTCACATATTTTGTAGAATACGGTGGTTTTCAATCCAGTCTATCTGTCTCCCAAAACCGTGCTCTTGACCACCATGCTTTATTGCATATTCTGTGGGTGAACTATCCAGGAATTATTTTCTAGGTGTTGGGGTTAAAAATAAGCCTTTCAAATAGTTTGAGCATAGAGAAACATTAATTCTACGTAGTAAAGCGGTGGGGGACTTGGCTACAGGATCTTGAATCTTATGAATGAATCCTAATGGTAACAAAGTGTGGTGCTTAAGTATCTGTCTATAAGAACTTCTGTGAAATTCGGTAAGATGTCCAAAGGGACAATGACGAAAAACCTTTGCGTTGCTTCCTTAAAATAATTAAAGACATACCAAATCTTCAAAATACAGGTGCCAAAATGTAGGAACAGTACTGGATTCTGAGAAAACACCACCCTGTGGTTACCTATTGTTAAACATAATAAAGTTAGATAATGTGGCCTCTGCCTTCTAAAGAAAAAAAAAGATGCCCACTAGAGTTAGGATGCCAAGGCCAAAGAACTGGACTCTTTAAGCATCTGCATGTGCAGACTGCAGCAAGGAGCTCATGATAAACCACTTTTAAAAATAAAAACCAAACATCCTGTACATTTTTATTTGATTTGCATAAATGGTGTGTGTCTTATGACCTCTCAGAATATGTATGGAATGGAAATATAATATTGAGATTAAAACAGAAAATAAAAGCAGTCCTTGAAAGGATAGGACAAAGGATAATCAACCCCTGGGCTAGAAATGACATTAAACTTCATATCTTTGAGAACACATTGATAGGCAATAAATGAAAGTTTTGACTGTTGCAGAAAGGGAAAAATATTTAAAAATGATCAGGAATAACAATGCCTTTTTACTATTGGTTCAGTTCCATATCATGAAATTTTTCTTCTCCCTGTATAAAGGTGGCTAACATTTACTTTAAAATAGAAGCATGTTGGAGCGCCTGGGTGGCTCAGTGGGTTAAAGCCTCTGCCTTCGGCTCAGGTCATGATACCAGGGTCCTGGGATCGAGCCCCACATCGGGGGTCTCTGCTCAGCAGGGAGCCTGATTCCCCCTCTCTCTCTGCCTGACTCTCTGCCTACCTGTGATCTCTGTCAAATAAATAAATAAAATCTTTTAAAAAATAAAATAAAATAAAATAGAAGCATGTTAAAGTTTGGTCAGTTAGTAACAGAAGGAAGGGTAGGAATATAAGAAGATGATGTGAGGTGGACTTACCCTCAAGAAAGGAAGTTGATCCATCATGCAGGCCACAGGACTCTTATAGACAAAGTAGAGGAAATTGTCCCTGGCTACTCTGTTGAGAAGCCACCAGTCCCACTGGTGGTTAGGTAAATCAAATAGGAAAAAGAACAATGAGTTAGGGCTCCAAGTATAGAGAAACATAGAAGAGCAGATAGTTTGGTTTTAGAGATAAACATCACTAAGGTCAAGGCCATTCAGAGTACAAACTTCTACCTATCTGGAGTGAAAGGAACAATGCTAGGATCTTAGCCTGTAGATAAACATCTAACATAGATTATGAGAGAGCCTGAAGACCAAAAGTCCTTATTGTTAAACCTAACAAACTTTGGAGTTGCTATTTGAGTGTTCTGGTCAACTGTATATTCTTCTATATTAAAGTCTTTGATATTTGGGATGAGAGAAATCAATAGCTTCCTAAGCCAAGCCAAGTCTATTTTTAGGTAATCATTCAGATCTGAAATATTTGTTCTTCAAATCCATCCATTGCCCTTATATTTTTTATTTAAACATATTTTTCAATTCAAGCAAAGCCTAATCAAATTTATTTAAATGCTGAGAAAATTTTATTTTTCCACACACTATTTGTGATATGTGAGGGGATCACCGTGCACCCAAAAGTCAGATATGACAGAATCTACAGGATGGAAGGGAAATTTGATCTGGGCAGAGAGTACTCAAAAGAACCAAGGAAGGGAGGTCTTTCTAAATATTTCCAAAACTCACTGAAGACATATAGAAGTCACCCAAAAGATGGGTGAAAAGTCACTGGATATAGAGTATGGGGGCAGAAGTAAGACATTGCTGAGAACAAGGCCCCAGGAAAAAGAAACAATCCTCATTTTTCTGTAGTTAAAACCTGGGCACTGTAGACTGACACTTTCTGTTTATATAATGCATTAGAATGTGCTGCAAATGAATTGATGGTGTTTAAGAAGATGGGGTAAAGAGAGACAATTCTCTAAGGAGGAGAGATTCAATAAGACCAAAGTTGGTGATTTACAAACTATAGCTAGAACTGTGCCATTTTATTGAAGAACTAATGTGTGGCAAACAATTAAGGCTGATTTAGAAGCTACTCAGTGAAGTCTAAACACCTATAACAACCACAGATATATACACATTCAATCATCTCTTATTTAAATTGATAATCAGGTCACCATAATAGGCAATAGATAATAAGTATTAACAAAAACAGTGGGTGACAGAAAACATGTACTTCATTTTTTTTTAACACTCTTAACTATTCATGTCCCCCCTCAAATTCATATGTTGAAGATCTTAAGGCCCAGTACAATGGCATTAAGAGGTGGGGACTTTGGGAAGTAATTAGGTCATTAGGTCTCTGGCCTTCTTTCTTCCATGTGAGGATACATGAAGTCAGCAGTCTGCAGCTCAAAAAAGGCCTCTCACTGGACTCCAACCATAATGGCACCCTGATCTAGAATTTTCACCACCCAGAACTGTAAGAAATAAGTTGCTGTTGTTTATAAGCCAATCATTCTCTCATATTTTGTTATAGCACCATAAAATAAGACACTAATTAATATAAAAGTTTTAGTAGTACAAGCAAACTTATTAGAGTCCCAAATGATTTGTGTATTGTATAATAAATAAATAAATATATAAATGTATATAGGTATATGATAATGCATATGTGCATATATATATAATATTGACTTCAACAAATATTATATCAAAACCCACTTTAAAATTTAGAAGAATGATGATTTCTTCTTGGCAAAACATTTTGTAGCCAACCAAAAATTCCCTGTCATCCTTGGATAAATTCTTTCTTATCTCATGAGCTCTCTTAACACATTTTCTCTACCTCTCCTCACACTTGTCAACACATTTAAATGAATATAAAGTGGTTTAAAATGAGAGCCTTTAGATTCACTTATTTGAACCAACGTCTTTTCTGAGTATCTTTCTCTTACAGTCTATCCACTGTGTTGGCTTGATATTATAAGCTCTGTTCTTCATTAGTCTGTTAACATAGCAGCCAGCCACTGGATGGCATCTTTTCCCCCCTTACTTTCTCTCCTAACAAGTGTTGCCAAGTTAATGTATGAAGTTAAACCCCTTGCTTAAAATCCTTCCATTGCCTCTGGAAGACCAAACACCTAAGTCTGCCATTGAAGGTCCTCTGTAATCTGATCTTACCTTACACTTTTCTCTTTTATTTCTTACCTCACCTGTACCCTATCCCAACGTACAGATTGATTTATTAATACACTTTCACCTTTGCCACATTCTCTTAATACACTTGATTCCATTAATACATTTGATTCCATTAATACACATTCACATTTCCTAAGTTCATGTCCTTGCTTATGCCACTCCCTTTGCCTGGAACGCCAGTTCCCATTACTCACATCTATATCTGTTAAATTTTTATACTTTGTTTAAAACACAGTTTAAATGCCATCTCCTTCAGGACTGTCTCTTGTCCCTACAGCTAGAAATTACTTCTTTTTTTTTTTAAATTTTTCTGATTATAGTATCTGAATAATGTTTGTCACATATTGCCTTGTATCACAATTTTTAGTGAATTTGTTTTATTTCTTCACTGGAGAGTTGTGACTTTCATTTCTCATATTTGAACATGGCAAATTACACATGAGAGATACTTAAAGACATTTATTGAATAAATGACTGGATTTTTGTAATTTCCAATTGTGTCCAAGATATGGTATTTGATACCTGATACTTACTAAGAATTTGTTAAAAGTTAGAATTGAATTGAGTGAATGACTCTCCAGAAAATGAAAATCTGTGTTCACTTCTCTATTGTATTAAGAACTATGTGAGCAGAGGTTAAAATGAATCTTTCTATAGGGTGACTAAAACTATTGTAGACAAACATGCCATCTATTTCTCATGTTGCTCTAATGACCTAACTTGGAATGTCTATGAAATGTATACTATATGACTCAGGTGACAAGGCAATGTAATAGGTTAGACTGCTGGACGGATATGGAACTTTATCTTTCTACTCTTTAGTAGACATTTATTGTGATTTTAAATATACTTCATATTATCACCTTTTTAAATGTTCAGTTAGCCAACATATAGTAAATCATTAGTTTTTTTTAATATTTTATTTATTTATTTGAGAGAAAAAGAGTGACAGAGAGCATGAGAGAGGAGAAGGTCAGAAGGAGAAGCAGACTCCCCATGGAGCTGGGAGCCCAATGTGGGACTCAATCCCAGGACTTCGGGATCATATTTATGATAAGACACTAAATATGATAAGATCATATTTACGATCCCGAAGTCCTGGGATTGAGTCCCACATAAACTGAATAAACTGAGCTGAAGGCAGTCACTCAACCAACTGAGCCACCCAGGTGCCCGATATTCTCATCCTTTTTATGTTTCTTGCTCCATAATGACTTTTATCTAAAATGGTATGCTTTTCTATAAGAAGGTGAATTTAATATTGCTTGATTTCTCTAAGTCTGCATCATTAGAGATTAGAAAAATAAATGACAGTTTACTTTTTTAAAAATTAAACAGGCAAGGTACTCTCAGTGCTGGAAAAAGGAACGAGTGAGTGTTCCTTACAATACTTACAAAGGACTTGAAATAAGACTTTTAATTTTTGTTGTTTAGCTACTGAGAAAGACTTAACGTCCTACAGGATTTTCATTAGCCAACTCTTAGCATTTACTGTATATTTTTAGTAAGTGAACTTAGTATACTACTAAGAGAATCAGAAGGGACTGATACATTAGCTTCATTCCCTCAAGAAGCTTATAATCCTCTTTTTGGGACATTTGTAAGTATGTCTCCCTAATCGCTGCTATAAATTTTGATACCTCTTTTACTATATCAGATTGAGCAATATTTCTTTAACATAAGTGGTTGTTCCATATTTACCTACATCATCCCTTAGTTTATCATTAGTGTCTGATTATCCAATGACAGGTCCAGTTGGAACTGGCTTGATATTTACAATGATTAATATTATTGAAATGACCAATATTGTACTTTGTTTCTAGTCTCTTCAGTAGAAAAGGTTTGTTTAAAATAGTTAATAAAAGTCAAAATTCTAGAGAGTGACTAAGATAATTTTTTTTCCTGAAGTCCAGGAGAACTACAAGACAGTTTGCTCACTGACCAGGACTGCTATGTTTTATCTCTTCTACTCAAGTGGCATTAACTATTCGAAGGATTAGTATCACTGGATTGGGGAAGACCATGTGTGACATGGAAAAAGAAAGCGTGAATTGAAGAGTAAAATAGAAGATAACACATAGTAATAACAATGAAATCTTGAATGATGTCCTATTAAAGTCTTGCTATGGATTAAAAGTAGGGATAGTTTTTAGGGTAAGCATAGAAACCAATGCATTAAAAATTAATCAAGGAAAACATGTTTTCCATCTTCTGGACACATTCTGTCTCTCACACAGACCGTAGATAACTTGTATAGGTACTATGGCAGGAAAAGAAAGGGTGGTGGAAAAAACAACTACAAATAAATGACATATCCTCCTGGAAATGAAAATAAAATTCACATTAAATCTTTTTTAAAAATGGGCACACTGGCTCTGCATAATAATGTTGGATTCAAGAGAATACTTCTCCACATATATCATGGCCTTTCAAAATTTGGTTAAGACTTCAGATCCCTCAGTTTTTGAAATATCAAGAATCACATTTTTTGACCGGGATATGTAACCAGAAACTACTAGGGGATTTATAGAAGCTGTCTTCCCATCAAATCACAGCTTGAGGCTATACCAGGAAATTTTTTTTAATAAAAATTCAGAAAGTAAATATTTTTGACTTTGCAGGACATAAAATTGCCATCCCAACTGTGGCAGTGCACAATTAGCCATGTACAACATGTAAATGGATGAGCATAGCATAGCCAATTAAACTTTATTTACAAAAATAGGTGGTGGGCTGGATTTGGCCCATGGGTTGTGGTTTTCCTTTCCCTGTCTAAAGCTAATAGTAGTTAATGAGATTTTAATAACAGTGTCACACATTATCTAATTTTTGTTTAAAAAATGAATGAAGAAAATGAATCCTTTACTTTTTGGCACAATAAATAAATAATTTAGTTCAGACACACTTATTTTATATAAAGAAATGTGTTATGATAGTATTCAGTTTTACAGCTCCTCTGAAAGAAAGCACTTTAAGTGACCTATGGTCATGAAATTGTTTGCTCACTTTAAAAAACTTGGCAAGGAAAGCAATCATGAATACTATTTCCCAAAGATATTGGAACTTTTTGCTGAGTTTAACTCTTTGGGAATTAATGATAAAATTAATTTATAGTAAACAACAAGTGTTGCCAGGGATGTGGAGAAAAAGGAAACTTCATGCCCTGTTGGTGGGAATGAAAACTGTCACTGTGGAAAACAGTATGGAGGTTCCTTAGAAAATTAAAAATAGAATTACCATGTCATTCAGTAATTACATTACTGGGTATTTCCCCAAAGAATATGAAAACACTAATTTGAAAGGTTATAATGCACCCCTATGGTTATTGCAGCATTATTTACCACATCAAAATTATGGAAGCAGCCAAGTGTCCATCAATAGATGAATGGATAAAGAAGACATGGTACACACACACATGCACACACACACACATACAAACACAAACATATACACACACTGGAATATCATTCAGCCATAAAAAGTGAAATCTTGCCATTTGCAGCAGCATGGATAGGTCTAGAATATGATGCTAAGTGAAATAAGTCATATAGAGAAAGATAAATAGCATAAGAACTTAAAAGAAATGAACAAAGCAGGGGTGGGAGAAAGACCACATAACAGACTGTTAAATATAGAGAAAGATGGTTGGGGAATGGGTGAAATAGGTGAAAGGGATTAAGAATACACTTATCAGGATGAGCACTGAGTAATGTATAGAATTATTTGATCACTATATTATACACCTGAAACCAATTTAACACTATATGTTAACTATGCTCAAATTAAAATTTAAAAAATTAGTTTATAGGACTCAACAAAATTATAAACTCAATGTATTCATTTCTGACATAATAGACTTTTTGATCCATCAAATATTGTACAAGGCCATGACTGTGAGATTATAGATAATGACAGATTTTGTGTTAATTAGTTTGTGAAAAATAGGGAAGTTTTAAATTTAAAACTTCAAATTTGGTGGAGGAAAGGCTGTAAGTGTCCTTAGTAAAGGAAACTAAGGCAGCTTGTCTAGAGGTCTTCTTTCTACAACTACCTTTTTACAAGTTTATTTTCTTTTATGTGCAGGAGGGTAGGTCCACACGTGCCTCAAGCCTCGAGTACTCCCGGTAACCTGGGAGTATTGAGACTGTGTGTCTGCTTGATTTTATGTGAAAGAACTTGCTCCATGGGCCCATAAGGAATCACGGGCATACTTGGACATGGCCCCTTAGAGGTTCCCATGCTAATATACTTTGGGAACTAGGGAGGAAGCTTCTCATTATTTTAGGAAAAAAAATAGCAATTCCACAGTCATGACCCTAAGACTGGCTAAATGTCAGACACTCTGTTGGGTGTCTCAGAAGGCATTTTAACCTTGGCTATAAAATGACACATGTAGATGAAAAAATGGTGACAGTTGTTTCTTCAAGATCAAAACTTTGTTTGGTACAAGTTAATGTAAACATAATTTATTCAGTACTGAGGAAAAGCCATCACATCCTCCTGTGGTTATTCTAAGGCCTATATACTGACAGTAGTCATGAAATTACAGATATTGCTGCATTAATCTTAGTGTATTAGGTGACTTTCTCAACTAGTTTTTAAAGAACTTTAAACATGTTCTGAAAATATTATACTGTGATAGGCAGTATATCCTGTAACTGTGGATAAATAGGTTCAACTCATTAACCATACCAAATGTGCTTTTTTATCTTAATTCAAAAAAGAGTTAGAAATGTTAAAGATGGGAAAAAAATGAGGAAAACTTGGTAACTTTTAAGTTGTACTTGTACTTGCCCTTCATCTTTTCTCCCTTTTAATATTTCTGCACTTTATAGTCATTCATATTTAATTTATGTTTCTCTTAATAGAGGAAGAACTTTTTGGATTTAAGCTGGGGTGGAGGGAAAGGATTGTGATTGATTGAAAGATCAGGCAGTGTGCGTATAAGATGCAAGCTTGGCTGTTAATGGGGAATGTCACCTGAACTGTCCAGGTCCTGAATTCTTTGTAAAATGAAGCCCCTTGATGACTTCTAGGGAGGCCTACACCTAAGAGTTATATGAAATATCTCTCATATTGAAATCCCTGAGACCTCACATGAAGTAAAAATGCTGAAGAAAAGCTGAAGTAATCTCTCAGCTCTTGCTCTCCTCTCCTCTTGCTTTCCTCTTCTCTCTCTCTCTCTCTCTCTCTCACACACACACACACACTCAAATACCCAGGGCTCTATGGGAGAATCTCCAGGGATTCAACTGCCTCACCTCTATAGATCTTGTACCAAAGATAATGCCAAATGTGTTGGGTTCCCAGACTTACCTAATGCACTCTACACAGGATAGATAGATTATACCTAGATATATAAATATATCATAGAAAGGAAATAAAGGAAGGAGATAGATGGAAAACAGGGAAGGTAAGAGAGACCATGAAACTTTTTGGGTATTAGATCTCTACTACCCATGATGTTGCACAAATAGCAGCCTTTCTGTGATGACTCTTCTGTGTTTCCAAGAGACTCTGCAGCTTCAAATTTAGTAGTTCAGGACTTAATGCAAGAGTGGATAGCTTTTTTAAGAAAGAGTGGATAGAGTGGAAGAGTAGATCCATCTACCCATGCAAGAGATCTATGGATGAATCTAGAAAGCTAATCTACAACTTATACTTTAAACAGCTCCACTGTGTGCCTGGAATACTCTCCGACTATGCTGTGTGTACATAGAGAAGACAATGCCTACTCCCTTGTGTCAGTTAAAGTCAATGATTAATTGTAGGACAAGCACAGAATTCTTTGGCAAATTTTGTACATTCTGAGATGCTGGCCTGAACAATTAACTAGCAGGATGATATACCAAGAAAAGTGAATGAATGAAAACTAAAATTAGAATGAGGTGCAACAAACATAGTAAATATTTGTTACTTGTAAGTTCTTAAGGAAACTTGGATGCAGTAAGTAATAAGGCAGAAAAAAACCTTAGAGACTCTGGCAAAAAAGAATCTTCTTTAAAAGAAAAGGAGAAAACCACACGGTTAGAATAGCTCTTATTTTTAACAAGGTCACATACAAGGGTGAGCAACAGTTGCAATCTGCAAACTTAGTAAATGTTTCTTTAAAACTAAACTTCACAAATTGAGTTGGGTTCAGAGTATTTGAAATCCTGGAAGACAATCCTTATTTAGCCATTTCCGTTTGTCTCAAGGAATGAAATACTTTCTCCATAATATAGAACTTTCTTTAACTAGACATGCTTTTATGATTCATAATCACATAAAGCAGCACTGTTATCTTATCAGTGATGTATTGTGAGTTATTCTACATTCTGAATATATTTCCAAGGTTTTAATCTATAATATTTGCATACTTTGGGCTCTAAGTACCTTAGCATTTGTAATTTTATTTTCCTTTTATATTGCAACAAAGCAAAAACAAAACAAAACAAAAAAACTATAACTAATTGTATCTAGATTTAAAAGTTTAGAAGACAGGTAATTTTCCCAGAAATCCCTAGCCTCCTCACCTATTATGGTAAAGAGATAGTAGTTTGATTTTCATAACATGAAACAAAATCTATTTGTTTAACTTGCTTTATTCCCTTGTGGACTTTCTTTGCTGTGTTTTTTTTCCCCCTTCTTATTCTTTATACCATGTATCTCTCTAATGGTTGCACAGTCATCTGGAAAATATGATGAAAGGGGAAAAAAAAGCTTCTGCCACATCAAAGGTAAATGAGGTTAAACTGCCCAAGGAAACAAAATAATAAAATCATGTACTAGATGAGACCTTGGAAGATATTAATTTAGAATGGCCACTGCCCTTCATTCCAAATTACACCTAAAACATTTCTAGATAAGAAATACTTTGAGATTTTGAAAGTCGTGTAGAAAAAAAAAAAAATGGAGGCCTACAACCTCTTCAAATGTTTAACATTTTTAGGAAATGATAATGTATTTCAGCAGGGTAACAACCCTTGTTGTTGAACACTCTTCCTTATGTTCAACTCAATTCTGAAAGCCTGGTTGGTTTTTGTTTGTTTGTTTTGTTTTTTCATGCTCTTTTTTTTTCCCCGTAAGATTTTATTTATTTATTTGACAGAGATCACAAGTAAGCAGAGAGGCAGGCAGAGAGAGAGAGGGGGAAGCAGGCTCCCTGCTGAGCAGAGCGCCCAATGTGGGGCTCGATCCCAAGACCCTGGGATCATGACCCGAGCCGAAGGCAGAGGCCTTAACCCACTGAGCCACCCAGGCGCCCCTCATGTTCTTTCTTAGTAAAGCCAGCATCTAGTTAGAATTAATATTTTGGGCTAGGTGTGATTTTCAGTGTCTCCCATCCTGTAGGAGGAGAGGAGAAAAGTCAGAGAGACTTGTTTCTTACTTTTGGGTAAATGAAGGAAGGCATATACTGCCTTATGAAGAAGATGTGGTAGAACCTGGGGTTCCTTGACTCTGCCAGCAACCAAGACTCTTAGTTCCTTAGGAGGCTAAACAACCAAGAGCTGTGATCCTCAAACTTCACAATAATCAACAGGCTGCTTTAGGGACTACCTCATATCTGATTTTGGATCCAGTGTTCTATATAACTTCAGTATCTTAAGAAGAGCTGATATTTTAGTTCTTAACAATTCTTAGGACTCAAACGCAAGGGAAGTATTAGAAGGACCCTTATAGGTAGAAATTTCAAGGAAATAGAGTTACAGCCTAAATGGCTGGGTCAGATCTTGAAAGGTAATCCCAATACCTTCCTTTGGGGGAAAAACTGTATCACTGGGTGCATTGTGTCTTGGTTCTAAAATATAAACTTTATATATCGTTTCTCTAATGTTAACTGTCTGCTTTTGTTATAGCTTTAATTGTTTCATGTATCTAATTGTTCATTTTAATTGCTTCATCATTTGACATGACCTGGGACCTAGTGTTGCACTACCATTTTTCATCTGTTCTTAATCCTCACATAATTTCATGTAGTCTTTAGGCTTAAAATGCTACCTAATGGACCCCAAATAAATATCCACACACCTCTTCCTTTATTCAGAACCCTATAGCTGCCTAACTGGCATCTCTATGTTTTTTGTCTAACAGGCATTTCAAAAGTAACATGTTGCAAACAGAACTCTTCATATCAACTCCTCCACACTCAACCTAATTTTTACCTAGCTTTCCCCATCACAGTTTCAACATTCCCATTCTTTTAATTGCTTATGTCAAAAAATCATGGAATGATTCTAGAGTCATATCCTTCTTTTATACCTACATTGAACCCATGCACAGATCTTGTCTTTTCTCTCAAAATATATCCCAAAACTGACCTTATAACCACCATAGCTGGTCCCAGACATTATCTTATTCAGATTATTATCTGGATTACTGCAGTAACTTCAACTGGCATTTCTCCTTCCACACAATGTTCTCTAGCATAGACACTGTTCTCCACTCAATAACCAGAGTAATCCTTTCAAAAAATGTCAGGTCTCATCATTGTTTAAAACTACCCACTTGTTAAAAGTGGTTTCCCATATCAAAACCCCACATTATCCATCACCTTCTACCTTTCTCTGACCTCATTTCCTATTATTGCTCTTTCATTTACTGTCTTCTAGACTCACTGCCTCTATGCTAGTCTTTACCTTCTGCCTCAAGGCAATTCTACTTACTACCTACTGTTTTCTCTCTCTAGAAAACGATTCCTAGGGATCTTGAATGATCTTGAATGGGTCTCAATTCATATAATCTATAAAACTGTCTTTCCCTGAATGTCTTATTTTAAATGTAAATATCAATTAAATGTAATAATTAAAAGCATATTTTATATATGCTTCACTGTCTCCCTTATTCCACTTTTTAAATTCATAACATTTTTTACTACATGACACTTTATTTAAACTCCACAAAATCTTTAAGGAAGGAATTTTGTTTACTGAATCCACAATACCTAGAACAATGCCTGAATGAATGAAATAGTATTTATAATATCTCAGACATTGTCTCTGGAATGGAAATAGCTATTTTCTGGGCTATAGTTATAACAAAATGTTCTTCCACATCATTAGCTACTTTTCTTTGCACCAGGCAATTCAAGTACTGAATTAATCTCATATCCTAAACTTAATTCTGAACTTTGTAAACTTGTAATTCTGGCACTTTGGGGAAGTATTATTCAAGGTGGCCAGAATTTGCTATTACACTTATTGGTTAAACAATTCATTTATTCATTCACTCATTTGACAAATATTTATTAAATCCCTTCTTACAAATTGCCTGGCTCTGGAATAATGTAAAGTTGATTCAGAATTTGTCCTCAGAGAGCTTATTCATCTCACACAAAGGTTATGGTTCTGAATAATCTGGTTTCACTTCACAGTGACTACTCATTTTCTAATATTCATAACATATCCAGTAATCCAGAAATAATGAAAACCCAACATATTCAGTACAAAATAACAAAATTCTCAACAAGAATGGAATTCAAAAGCACTCCAGAATCTAAACTTTAAAATGCTCTTTTTACTTAGACTCCTAGAATGATGACCCTCTTCAAAATTAGTGTTTTCATTTACTAACTAAAACCTGAGAATTGTATAAAAATATAATAGCAAATGTTTCTGTTGTTTATATTTCTTTCTAAATGATTATGTTACATACATTTTTTTATATTGGAAGGCGTAACTCCTGCAAGATCATTTCACCTTTGAAAATTTTTTATTCAAGTATAATTAATATTCAGTGTTATATTATTTCACTTTAACAATTTAACAGTTCTATACATTAATCAGCGCTCATCATGATAAATGTACTCTTAATCCCCTTTACCTATTTCACCCATCCCCCTGTATACACCTCCTCTAGGCAACCACCAGTTTGTTTTCTACATTTAAGAGTCTATTTTTTGGTCTTTTGTTATTGTTATTGCTGTTCATTTGTTTGCTTCTTAAATTCCATAAGTGAGTGAGATACATGACATTTTCTTCGACTGACTTATTTCATTTAGCATTATACCCTCTAGATACACTCATGTTGCAGATGGCAAGATTTCATCCTTTTTTAAGGCTGAGTAGTATCCTTTGTGTATATGCCACATCTGCTTTATCCATTCATTAATGGATGAATACTTGAATTGGTTCCATATCATGACTCTTGTAAATAATGTTGTGATAAACCTAAGGGTGCATGTATCTTTTAGAACTGGTGTTTTCATATTCTTTGGGTAAATACCCAGTTGTGCAATTACTGGATTGTAGGGTAGTTCCATTTTTAATTTTTTGAGGACTCTCCATACTGTTTTCCATAGTGGTTGTAGCAGTTTGCATTCCTACCAACAGTACCTGAAGGTTCCTTTTTATCCACATCCTTGTCAACACTTATAATTTCCTGTGTTTTTCTTTTCTATTTTAGCCATTCTGACAGATGTGAGGTGATATTTCATTGTTTTGATTTGCATTTTCCTGATGATTAGTGATGGTATCTTTTCATGTGTCTGTTGGCCATCTATATGTCTTCCTTGGAAAAACATGCATAACCTCTGCCCATTTTTAATTAATTATTTTGTTGGGGATGTTGTGTTTTATAAGTTCTTTATAACATTTTTGGATTTTAACCCCTTATTGGATATATCATTTCCAAATATCTTCTCCAACTCAGTAGGTTGCCTTTTTGTTTTGTTGATTGTTTCCTTTGCTGTGCAAAAGCTTTTTATTTTGATGTAGTCCCAGCAGTTTAATTTTGTTTTTGTGTTTCCCTTGCCAGATGAGACATATCTAGAAAAATATTTCTACAGCCAATGTCCAAGAAACTACTGCCTATGTTTTCTTTTAGGATTTTCATGGTTTTAGAGCCCATATTTAGGTCTCTGCTTAATTTTGAGCTTATTTTTGTGTATGGTGGAAAAGGAAATAGGAAATAGGAAAGGGTCCAGTTTCATTCTTTTACACATAGCTACCCAGTTTTCCCAACACCATTTGTTGAAGAGACTGTCTTTTTCCTATTGCATATTCTTGCCTCCTTTTTGGGGGATTAACTGACCATAAATGTGTGAGTTTATTTCTGGACTCTATTACGTTCCATTAATCTTTGTGTCAATTTTTGTTCCAGTACTATATTGTTTTCATTAATAAGGCTTTGTAATCTTGGATTTTGGTAACCTCTAATTTTGCTTTTCACTTTTTCAAGATTATTTTGGCTATTCAGGGTCTTTTATATTTCTATATAAATTTTAGGGTTATTCTAGGTCTGTGAAAATGTAGTTGATATTTTGATAGGGATTGCATTAAGACTGTAATTACTATGGGTAGTATGGACATTTTAACAAGTATTTCACCTCCTTGGTTAATTTTATTCCTACAATTTCTGGAACTGTAAATTATCATTTATAATAGTAAATGGGATTATTTTCTTAATTTTTCTTCCTGCTAGTTCATTATAAGTGTACAGAACTATGACATATTTCTGTATCTGTATATTAATTTTGTGTCCTGTACCTTTACCAAATTAATTTATCAGTTTTAGCAGTTTTTTGGTGGAGTCTTCAGGGTTCTCTATAATAGTATCATGTCTCCTGCAAATAGGTTTACTTCTTCCTTTCCAATTTGGATGCCTTTTATTTCTTCCTTGATTGCTGTGGCTAGGACTTACAGTACTATGTTGAATAAAAGGGTGAGAGTGAACATCTTTGTCTTATTCCTGATCTTAGAGGAAAAGTTCTGTTTTTCACCATTGAGATGATGTTAACTGTGAGTTTTTCCTACATAGCCTTTATGATAATTGCATTATTTTCCTTCTAAACCTACTTTGTTGAGAGTTTTTATCATGAATGGATGTTGTACTTTATTGAATGCTTTTTCTGTATCTATTGAGATGATCATATGGTTTTTATCTTTTGTTTTGTTAATGTGATGCATCATGTTGATTGATATGTGAATGTTGAGCCACCCCTGCATCCTGGAATAAATTCCACTTGATCATGGTGAATGATTTTTTTTAATGTATCATTGGATTTGGTTTGCTAATATTTTGTTGAAGATCTTGCATTTATGTTCATCAGAGATATTGCCTATAGTTCTTTTCTTTCTCTCTTTCTTTCTCTTTCTTCTTTCTTTCATTCTCTTTCTTTCATAGTGTCTTTATCTGGTCTTGATATCAAGGTAATGCTCGCTTTATAGAATCAATTGTAGGAAGCTTTCCTTCCTCTTCTATCTTTTGGAATCATTTAAGAAGAATTGGTATTAACTCTTCTTTAAATGTTTGGTAGAAATCACATGTGAAGCCATCTGATCCTGGACTTTTGATTGTTGGAAGTTTTTTGATTACTGATTCAATTTCATTGCTGATAATCAGTCTGTTCAAATTTTCTATTTTTTTTTTCCTGATTCAGTTTTGGAAAGTTGCATATTTCTAGGAATTTATCCATTTCTTCTAGGTTGTTCAATTTATTGACATACAATTTTTCATAATATTCTCCTATAATCCTTTGTGTTTCTGTGTTGTTTGTTATTATTTCTTCTTCATTTCTGATTTTATTTGAGTCTTCTGTTTTGTTTTTTGATTAGTTTGGCTAAAGGTTTATCAACTTTATCTTTTCAAAGAACCAGCTCCTATATTCAATTGATCTGTTATCTTGTTTCCTTAGTCTCCTTTCATTTATTTCTGCTTTAGGGTTAAGTTGTTTGTTTGTGATGTTTTCTTGCTTCTTAAGGTAGGCCTGTATTGCTATAATCTTTCCTCTTAGCTTTTGCTGCATCACAAAGATTTTGGACCATCATGGTTTCTCTTGAAGGTCGCAGATTCTCTACTCTTTTCCAGGTCCAGTAAGTATCTTTATGACCATTACTTTGAATTCTCTTTTAGACATTTTGCTTATCTCCATTTCATTTAATTCTTTTGCTGTGATTTCAATTTATTATTTCATTTGGGACATATTCCTCTGTCTCTCATTTTCTGTAACCTCTGTGTTTATTTCTATGTATTAGGGAAGTCAGCTGTGTCTCCTGATCTTGAAGGTCTTATGAAGAAGAGGTCCTATGGTGCCCTGTAGTGCAATGCCCTCTATTCACCAGAACCAGGAACTTCTGGGGGTGTATCCTATGTGTGTTGTATGTGCTCTCCTATTGTGGCTGAGCCGTGTTTGCTGTTAGTCCAATAAACTGCAATGGCCAACTTTGCCTGATATAGGCAGGACTTAGTTCCTGAGCCATGAACGTGTCATTCTAGGGGTGCCTTGTATTTGTAGCTATATCAGACCAGGCCTGCCCTCCACCAATTTGCTGATCTGCAGTCACAGCAAACTGCAGGGCATGCTCCCTGCATTGTCCCTTACGAGGTTTTTTTGGTGGACAGGACTTGCAGTCAGACCAGATGTCTACCCTTAGTCCATCTGTTGGGGCTGCATTGACCACAAAGTACAGGGCTCTCTACCTGTGCTGTTCCCGGTGAGATTTTTGTTGGTGGATGGGCTAGCAATTAGAGCACGTTTCTGTCCTCAGCCTACTTTTGGGGCTGTAGTCAGACTGGTGTATGTGGTTATCTTCCCCTTTCTCCAGGACAGGAATTGGCACAGGTCACTCTCTGGGCTGCTTGTAGAATGAAATGTGTCAGGAGACACTGTGGAAGAACTGCTGAGTAAGCAGGTTTGATGGGACAGATCTGCAGGAGAATACAGAGGCAGGGTGCATAGTCTAAGCAAGTTAAGTGGAGATTGTTTAAGCTGGTTCCTGCATGTATCTGGGTATCTAGACTTGGCGGGGCGGGGGGTTAGGTGCAGAGAATTATGTCACTTAGTAATGATTTAATTGTGAAAATGTAGGAATTAATATTTCAAAATTGGGTATCAAAACATAATCTTTAAATCCTGTAGAAATAGCCAAACTAAATTTGAATTATAAAAAAATAAAACAAAAATGTACAGATTACTTTAGATATGAAAATCATATCTATTAAATATTGAAAGAAACTAGAGTTGAGACCCCTGAAACACACAAAGTGACAATTAAAGCAAAACAAATATTTATTTAATGTGACTTATTTTTTAGGCTATATTAGATTACATAAATGTAGCTCAATATCTGAATAATATCTCATCCTGATACAACCTTCATTAAATCTGAAGTCTCAGATTTGAACGGATATCATATGTTCCCTTCAGTTTTTAATCTCTTTGAAATATCAGTTTGATTTTTGGGAAGGCTCTGAAAATCACCAACTGAAGTCTCTTATCAATGACACTGTTCTGTTCTAGAAAAGATAACTTGTCACAGGCAACATCACACTTTATAAGGGCAGGGATTTTTGTCATTACCAATGACCTAGAATACTTGCTTGCCATGAGGACTCAATAAATGTTTATATCTATACCTATATGAATTACCTCTTAATCTCTTTTTATCTAAAATGAAGTTATTAACCATATAATTTTTTTCTAAAATTATGTCTAAGATTCATCAGTTAGATATTAAAAGGCATTCTCTGGAAAATAGATTCTATGGGTAAATTATATTTGGGAAACAGAAAGTTAAACAAAATTAGTAGGATTTTTTTATAGAAGGAGTTTTCAGGACTTTTATATGTAAATATGCAATGAAAATAAGAGAAGAAAAGTACATATAACATTTCTTGAACCTTTTTTTTTCATATAAAGCATCTGTAAAAGTTACAATACATAAATTAACCTATTTTAGCCTTGTCCATTAACTTATAATAAATGTTTCTGCTCATTATTCTCCATTCAAAAATATTATTCCTATTCCTTCTCACTTCCTTTACAGTACTTGGATTATGTAGCAAAATAAAATTTTGTTATTATTATTCTCTTCTTACCAACATGAGCAGATTAAAGTTGAGTTCTGAAACAATCTTGAAGTAAATTTGATATAAAACTTGGTAAAAAGCAATTGACTATGGTGCCCAATGTTGTATAAGCATGGTATGGATGGCTAGCCCAGCTCCTCAGTTTTCTTACCCTCCTAAAGTGAGTCTACAACTAAGAAACAAGTGTTGAGGAAAGCAACACACTTGGTCTCAATGAAGAGCTATTCTTAAGTTGCTAATGACATGCAGGAAATGTATTCATGTGACCTTTTGTGTGTGTGTGTGTGTGTGTACAGACATTATTTTTTACTTGGTTGATAATAATATTTTCTTGAATACTCAACTTAGATGCATAGACCCAAGCCAATTCTGACCCAATATTCAATGTCCTTGTGTTCCTGGGAAATCTCTTCTTTGGTATTGTTGGAATTTCTGGAAGTGCTAGAACCTAACATTTTCCTCTTCTCATACCCAGCTATTGAAGATTTCGAGATTCTTCATGCTCTTCTCTCATTTATTTTTTCTTTAGTTTTGCAATGAGCTATCCTTCAGCTACATTTGCCTGGCTCCCTGAATGTTGGGATTCCTTTGAAACTGTTGATTCTGGAATCGGTCTGAGTAAAAAGTCCAGCTCTACCAGTTACTCTCAGACAACAAATTTCTCTGCCTCAATTCCTTCATTTGTTAAGGAAGGACCATTGTAGTTCTTAACTCAACATTATTGCCAGGATTAAACATGGAATAGCATAAAGAGCATTTAGTTGTGAGTTTAGCACTAAATGAGTTTTCAGCAAATATTTATTATTAATAAAATCCCCCATAATAGTTCTCCTACTCTCCAAATCTGTGCTGACCTCCACCCCCAGGGACCTATATTCTTTTAATCTGTTTTCTAAGATCCAGAGTGATATTGCCTTACCTAAATTAGACAGAGGCAAGTGTTGTTTCTCCATTAACATTTAGCTATAGTGTTTACCATATATAAACAAACTGACAGCTTTGGTACCTACCAAAGATAGCACATATTCAGATGTGTGAAATGGAGAAGAGAGAAGGGAGAGGGGGGAAGGGAGAGTAGGGAGGGTGGCAGGCGTTGAGAAATGCTGAATTTTCCATATTTGTGGCTTGTACTGATTAGTTACCACTTAATTATCCAGTAATATAATTCATTTTGAAGTTTTTTGCTATATCTGTAGGACATGCCTAATCTTCAGTAGCATAGTTGTTTTTTTTTTTCTTTTTCCTTTTTCCTCTGCCATATTAACGAGTGATAGCCAAACAATTAATCACAGCTAGACTACGGTACTCTGAACAAGCTGTCAAAGAAGCTAAAATAACTAGACCAACTATGGCACAATCTGCTTATTTTCAGTTATCTAAGCATGGCCTGAATCTCTCACTTCAATCAATTCTTTATTAACTCTTGCTTTCCTGGAAACTTGTTTTCTGCCTTTTGTTAAATTAGGGGGTGACAAAAGAAACAGGGGTATTAAAAAGTCAAGCAGAGTTACTTCTAGAATTGTACAGCAGATGCTTAGGGTACATGACAATTATTTGTGTCTAAGACCAGCAAGCATGCAATGGACTACCACTGCCTATCAGACTCCTAATAAAAAATTTATGGGCACATTAATGAAGTGTTTGGCTTAAATATTCTATATGTCAGCACATCATCTTTTCCTTTTTCTTTCCCCAGGAGAAAACAAAGGAAAGGCTGCTCATCTCCATAGGGATCATGCATGACAACTTTTACTCTGGAAGGTAAATTTGCAAGGAAAACATGTGACACCAGATGTGTGGAGAGATTTAGAAAGTGAGCAGTATGTCAGCCAAAACTGTAACAAGTAGCTAATGAACAGCAGCCTTCAAATGAAACCAAAGTGACAAAAGTAGATGAGGAATAGTCTGAAAATGGAATGGTAGTCAAGTGAGCAAAGATAGAATAATCCTAATACTAATTTATAGAGAATCCACAACAAAGATTTCTGCTTTCTGCAGCTGGACTAAATGTTCTTTTACCTTCCTCAAATTCTTCTCACAGTGAGAAATCATCATGCTCATAGGAGACAGAGACATTGCCTGATCAATATCATCAAAGATACTTTTTTTAAAAAAGATTTTATTTATTTATTTGACAGAGATCACAAGTAGGCGGAGAGGCAGGCAGAGAGAGATGAGGAAGCAGGCTCCCCACTGAGCAGAGAGCATGCTGAGGAGCTCAATCCCAGGACCCTGAGATCATGACCTGAGCTGAAGGCAGAGGCTTTAACCCACTGAGCCACCCAGGTGCCCCAAAGATACTGTTTTTTATACATTAGCCACTGCCCACTCTAGGAGTGTCCATGGAGTAATTTTTTTTCAGAAAAGTTTTCTTCCTGCCAATATAGCTTATTTTGTCCTTGTCACCTTTGGGATATAATTTTTATTTATATGTCTTATTTTGGTTTTAACAAGAAACATACACTAAGACAAAGATTAGATTAAAAGTAGTTTATTTGGAAAGAGCAGGAAACACTACAAAGAAGTAGTTAGGTATTGCAGAAGATAGAAAGATAGCATCAGCTACTGAAGCTTAATTCCACAGAGACTATGGGAAATGATTTAAAGCAACAACAACCAGAAAATATGTGCCTTAGAAGGGTCATGCCAAAGTGATAGGGGAATAGGGATATTTATATGCCAACTCTTGCTAGTCTTCAACTGAGGCTACTCAGTGGTGTTAAGTTCTCTGCACTTTCATATGCTTCCTAAAGTTTTGGGGTAAGGAGTCCTAGGCACAGATGCAGGAATGGTCACCTGAATACTGGTTGGAACACACTGAAAGTCTTAGGCAACGTGAGCAGAGCACTGAGAGCATCTGCTACAGTGCTACTGTTTTGGATATTTTGGTTTTGTTTTTGTTTTGACATACAGTAAAAAATTATATTTAACAACTGTATAACACTATTATTTCACATATTTTCATGTATTTGTTTTACCCCTTCAACTTATTCTTTGTACCCAATTTCCCCTAGCTCTAATTTTTATACATTTATTTTCTACTTATATTTATATATGTAATGTTTCTCTTATCATTTTTAGAATGAGACTTGGTGTAAATCAACAAAAATGCTCAGTGATAATTCAACAATTATATGTTAAATATCTATTATATGCCAGGCATCACTGTTGTCACTACAGATAAAGTGGTTGGCAAAATACATATGGTACCTACGTTTACTGAGGTTCTAATTTATTTGGAGTTTCCCCCAAAGAGACTAGAAGAGGTGACATAATTCAATAAAATTCAATCTGTAAAAGATCTACATAATCTTCCCAGTATCTTCTAAGAAAGAATACTAAACTTTCATTTCCTTCTTGGCAGTTCTAATCAGTTAGCATAAAAAATTATGTAGAGATTTTAAACATGAAGAATAAATCATATATACACAGTCCATCCATACTTACTGAAGGAAGTACTGGCTAATTGTGTCTTTAGTTGTAGCCGTTTAATAGTTTTTAAATTCTTCAAAAAGTATGAGAGCCTAGTTTCTGCCAGGCATTAAGTTACACTCTGAGGATACACTATATGATCTCTACCCTCAAGATGCTTACAGACTACCTGGGAGAATGACAAGCAAAGAGACAAGAATAACAAGAGTAGTGCAAGAGTGAGGATATGTAGTAAAATGGTGCATGACCTACATTGTTATTTATACAGCATCAAGTATTATTTCTGTCAGCACAAAATTTGGGGATGCAATATTTTAAAAAGCAGAAATATTTACTACCTTAACTGTAGAGGAGCTGGGCTAGCTATGCTATGGCTGTGCTCAAAATGATATGGTTCTGTCAGTATAGTAATTGATAAGTTCCTTTCAACACCTATCTGGCTAGTACAGATATAACAACTTGTCCCACCCTGTTTGCACAAAAATGAATTCAAAACTACCACAAGCCCTGCAGCCTTACAACAAATCATGCTCCCTAACAAGTTTCTGGCATGGCACTTAGATGTAGAAAGATTGGGTAAAGCTGTCTATTAAACATTCAGCCAAAACTACATTATAATCTTTATTTAGAGAGTCCTACCTTGGGTCCAAGACAGATAGTGTCAGGAACTCAAACCATAGCACAACATTTCGATTCAAAGAAGCTTTGTTCCACCAATGTCATTTCTGGATATCTAGGAAAGGATCAGACCCTCCCCTCAAAAATAGGGTTTTCTGTGTTTCAGAAGTTAAATACATATTCTAAAACCATTTAATTTCAAAATAGATATGAGGTCAGTTTTTAGACCTGTTTTCAGGAATTATCTGGCTAATTATTGGATATACACAGAGGGCAGAACATTAACCCTGGGTTTGTCACATTTTGTTTACTTCTGGAGTTCTGGATAAAATTTAATAGTTCCTAGTTTTTATCTGGCCTGAAGTGGAAATAGTTACCTCCCTTTAAGGTCTCAAAATAAATATGTAAATACTAGTTTTCAAACAGAGGACTTGGAGTAATAAGGAGAAGTAGCTCAGAGTGATGTCTGGCAGCATGAGTTGTTCCCTTTTTCTCTCCCCTTGATTTATAGCTAATTGGACATCCAAAACTGCAAACAATAAAAAAAATTTAAAAGCCTGTGTACAGCATACAAGGATACCCTAGATAACCATCCTCTGTGTACCTGAGAGAAGTTGGACTGGACTGCAGAGGTGGCAGAGCACAAGGGAAGGGGCAGTGGAGCTTGTAGCAGTGGAGCTGGTGGCCACAGAGAAGGCAGTGGCAGGCCCATCAGCCAGCCATCATGACCTCCTGGCAGAGGTGGGAGGTGAAGGTGGTGAGTGGAGACATGTCCAGCCAAGTGTGCTATAACTGCAGGGACTAGTTGCTCCCTCAGAAGAGAGACCCCAGAGCCTGGGGAGAAGGGAAAGGAAAGGGAAGTAGGCAAAGAGAACTGTAGGAAAATGTCTCCCTGGGAAGTACTGGGTACTGACCATGGACCTCTGGGGTTCCTCCATTCACCTGAGGATTTCCCCCACCAGGCTGTGGGCATACCCAGAGCCCCGAGTGCTAAGTACCACTGGCCTCTACTCTCCTACCAAGTCTTGTTTTGTTTTGTTTTTTAAACATATATGCATAGGGTCCAGGCCTTAGGGTTAGGTCAGCTTTGTTAAGGGAAACCAAAAACTGGTGCTGTAGCACCACCTTCTGGAAGACAAAAGAAAGGTTCCTACTACCAACCTGTTGAACTAACTGTTAGAATCAAAGTAAAAGCATTGCCTCAACAAGAAAGGTCTTTGCTACTTCAAATGCAGAGGCACTTCTCATCAAACACCATGAAAAATCATGGTAATATAGTATCACAAAAAGGAACTGACAATTTTCCAGCAACTGAACCCAAAGATGTGAGAGAATGCAATCTAACTGATAAAAAGTTTAAAATAGGCATTATGAAGAAAACCAATGAGCTACAAAACAAAACAAAACAAAAAAACAAAACCCAACAACAAAAAATACCCCTAAGGTGATACAATAAACTGAGGAATAAAATTAATGAACAGAAGGAGTACGTTACCAAAGAGATTGAAATTCTAAAAAAGAACCGAACAAATTCTGAAGCTGAAGAGCTCAATAAATGAGATAAAGAATGCCTTAGAATGCACTGGAAATAGAGCAATCACATGGAAGAGAGAATTAGCAGCTCAAGGATAGTATTATAGAAATGATTAAGGGGGAAGAAGAGAAAGAACTGAGATTTTTAAAAAGTGAAGAAACTCTACAAAAGCTGACCCCATTAGAAAACTAATGTAAGGATAATGGATGTCCCAAAAGGAGAAGAGAGTGGAAAACATATCTTAAAAAATAAAAGCTGGGGTGCCTGGGTGGTTCAGTGGGTTAAGCCTCTGCCTTTGGCTCAGGTCATGGTCTCAGGGTCCTGGGATCAAGCCCCACATTAGGCTCTCTGCTCAGCAGGGAGCCCGTTTCTCCCTCTCTCTCTGCCTATTTGTGATCTCTCTGTCAAATAAATAAATAAAATATTTTTTAAAAAAAGCTGAGAACTTCCCAAACCCGGGTAACAACTAGATATACAAGTCCACAGGTCCACAAAGCTAGCAGAACACCTATTATCTCAATGCTGAATCACCTTCCCTAACACACATTATCTCTAAGCTGTCAAAAGTCAATGATAAGGAATTTTAAAAGTAGCTGGTGGTGGACAAAATAATCTACAAAATTACACCCATTAGGCTCTTCAGATTTCTTAGCAGAAAGTCTACAGGCTCAGAGAGAGTAGAATGACATATTCAAATATTGAAAGATAGAAACTGCTAGCCAAGAATACTCAATCCAGCAGTTATCTTTCAGATATGAGGGAGAAATAAAGGCTTTCCCAAACAAAATTTGAGGGGGTTCATCACCACTAAACCTGCCTTATGAAAAGGTTGGAAGGAGCCTTCAAGCTGAAATGAAAAGATGAGAGTACAGAAAACTCTGATTAGGTGATAGAAGACTGTAACTTTTTTTTTTAAGAATACTATATTAAACTCTAAACTATAGCATAAAGGTTATAGCTTCTAACCTTAGTAAAAAAAATCAGCATAAAAAGAGGTAATTTGTGGGGTGCCTGGGTGGCTCAGTGAGTTAAAGCCTCTGCCTTTGGCTCAGGTCATGATCTCAGGGTCCTGGGATCGAGCCCCGCATCCAGCTCTCTACCCAGCAGGGAGCCTGCTTCCCCAACTCTCTCTGCCTACCTCTCTGCCTACTTGTGATCTCTGTCTGTCAAATAAACAAAAAAAAAATATTAAAATAAAAAAAGAGGTAATTTGTGACATCAAAAATATGAAAGGGGAAGAGTAAATGAATGGAAACTTTACAGGAAAATGAAGATAAACTGTTACCAGCAGAAAAATACCATTATATCTATGGGATGTTTGATGTAAGTAAACCTTAAGGTAACTATAAAGCAAAAACCTACAATAGAAACACAAAACATAAAAAAAAAAAAAAGACTGAGCAAATCACCATGGAAAATAACCAGCTTAGAAAGGTAGACAGAAACAGAAGGACAAAGAAACGATGAAGAGACAAAATAACCAGAAAGGCAAAAGAGAAAATGGTAGCAGTAAATCCTAACAGATCAGTAATCACCCAAAATGTAAATGATTTGAACTCACAAATCAAGAGTCATAGAGTGACTGGATAGATTTAAAAAAAAAAGAATCAATTATATGCCACTTAATAGACACATGTAGGCTCAAGATGACTGGATGCCAGATGTTATTCAAAGCAAAAAGAAACCAAAAGGATGTGGGTGTAGAATACTTATATCACACAAAACAGACTTCAAGCACAGAGTCCCAGCCTTAGGTAAATGCACAAAGAATATATAACATTTATATATATACACATGTCCAACTTAGCACTGAAATATTTAAGCAATTAATAATAGATCTTAAGGGAGAAATAACAATACAAGATTGTAAGGGATGTCAGTATTCCATTATAAGCAATGGATAGATCATCCAGAGAAAATCAACAAAGGAATGTCAGAACTGAACCATACTTTAGAACAAATAAACTTAATATACATATACAAAACATTCCATCCCCAAGAGCAGCCAAATACACATTTTTCTCAAATGCATAAGGAACATTCTTCAGGATAGATAATATGATAGGGCAAAAACAAATTGTAGTAAATTTAAAATTGAAATCATATTAGGGGTTCTTGGGTGGCTCAGTCATTTGAGTGGCTGACTCTTGATTTTGGCTCAGACCAAGCTTCTCCCTGGGTGTGAAGCCTGCTTGGAATTCTCTTTCCCTCTTCCTCTGCTCCTCCTCCTACCCTCATTTGCACTCTCTATCTCTCTGTCTGTCTGTCTCTCTCTCTCTCTCTCTCTCTCGCTCTCAAAAAAAAAAAAAAAAATTGAAATTACACCAACTATCTTTTTTGACCAAAATGGTGTGAAACTAGAAATCAATAATAAGTGAGGTGTTCTCAAAACAAATGAAAATAAACACACAACTTACTGAATAGTGTACGATGCAGCAAAAACAATACTGAGAGGAAAGTTTACAGCAACAAACCCTTATATTAAGAAATTAGATCTCAAACCACCTAATAAGCCCAAATTTAGCAAGAGGAAGGAAATAAGGATCTTTTCCAGAAATAAATGAAATAGAGACCAAAAAATAATAGAAAGGATCAATGAAACTCATTTTGAAAAAGATAGAATTGACAAACCTTTAGCTAGACTAAGAAAAAGACAAAATTAGAAATGAAAAAGAAAACATAATGGATGCTGTAGAAATACATAAAATCATGAGACTACTATGAACAATTATAGGCCAAGGAATTACAAAACCTGGAAGAAACAGATACATTTCTAGAAACACATAACCTACCAAGACTGAATCAAGAAGAAATAGAAAATCCAAAAGATCAATAACAAGTAAAGATCTTGAATTAGTAATACAACAACAATAATAATAACACAGAAAACTATCAACACAGAAAACTCCAGGGCCAGCTTCACTGGAGAATTTTACCAAACATTTTAAAGAAGTAGTATCGATTCTCTTCAAACTCTTCCAAAATATCAGGGAGGAGGGAACATTCATTTGATACCAAAACCAGATAAGGATAGCAGAAGAAAGCTATAGCAATATCCCTGATGAATATAGATGCAAAAATTCTCAACAAGATTTTATCAAACCAAACTCAAGAACAAATGAGATTATACATGATGACCAAGTGGGATTTATCTCTGGGATGTAAGGCTGACTCAAAATATGCAAATTAATAAATGTAATGCATCCCATCAGTAAAACTAAAGATAAAAATCATATCCTAAAAGATGCAGAAAAGGCATTTGGCAACATTCTTTCATGATGAAAACCCTTAAAAAAGTGAATATAGAAGGAACATACCTCAACATAATAAAGGCCATATATGACAGATCTATAGCTAACATTATACTCAGTGGGGAGAAAAATGTTTCCTCTAAGAACAGGGACAAGGCAAGGATACCCATCTTCACCACTCCATAATACTGGAAGGTCTAACTAGAACAACTAAGCAAGACAAAGAAATAAAGAGTATTCAAATCAGAAAGGAAGAAGTAAAATTGTTATTTACTATGATCCTATACATAGAAAACCCCAAAGAATTAGTTAAAAAAAATCTGCTGGAATTAATAGAAATTTCAGTTAAGTGGCAGGATACAAAACATATAGAATATAGAATTTTAACATACAATAATCAATTGCATTCCTTTACACTAATGATGAAGCATCTAAGAAAGAAAATCATCCCATTCATAATAGCATCAAAAATAATAAAGTCCTTAAACATTTAGCCAAGGAAGTGAAAGATTTATACAATGAAAACTATGAAACTTTCCTGAAAGAAACTGGAAATGACACAAACTAATGGAAAGACAAAAAATGTCCATGGGTTGGAAAAATTAATATTGTTAAAGTGGTCATATTCCCAAAGCCATCTACAGATTCAATACAGTCCCCATTAAAATGCTTAAGTTATTCAGAGAAATAGAAGAAACAATCCTAAAAATTCTGCAGAACCACAAAAGGTCCTAAAGCCAAAGCAATCCTGAGAAAAAAGAACAAAGCTGGAGATAACACAGATTTCAAACTATACTACAAAGCCCCAGTAATAAAAAGAGTATGGTATTCACACAAAAAATGGATACATCAACCAATGGAACAGAATAGAGATCCCAGATTTAAACCCCAGCATATACTGTCAACTAATACTTGACAAGGAAGCCAACAATATACACTGATGAAAGGACAGTCTTTTTAACAAATGGTTCTGGGGAAACTGTAGAAACACATGTTGTAAAATGGAATTGGACCTCTCACACCATTCACAAAAATTAACTAAAAATGAATCAAAGATTTAAACATAAGACCAGACCTGATGCCATGAGACTTCTTGAAGAAGTTCATCAATATTATTCTTGGTGATAATCTTGGGGGCATGGTGTCACAACCACAAACAACAAAAATAAATGAGACCACATCTAATTCAAAAGCTTCTACACATGTGATGTGATGCGTCTGGGTGTTATACTCAACTAGAGAATCAGTGAACATTTTATCAAAAACTAATGATGTATGTGGCTAACTGATTTTAAATTAAAAAAAAAAAACAAAGCAAAAGAAACAATTAGCACAATGAAAAGACAAACTACAGAATGGGAAAAAATATTCAAAACCATATATCGGATAAGGGGTTAATATTTAAAATATATAAATAACCCAGTCAATTCAATAACAAGAAACAATCCAATGGAAAAACAAATGGCAGAAAAACTATATAAAGATTTCTCCAAAGAACACATTAAAATGGTCAGTGAAAAGATGCTCAACATCACTAATGATCAGGGAAATGCAAATCAAAATCATAGATGTTTAACAACATCTAACAACTCTTGGAATGGCTATCACCAAGAAATCAAGAGAAAACAAGTACTGGTGTGGATGTGGTGAAAGGGAAACTTTATGTATTGTTGATAGGAATGGAGGTTCTCAAAAAATTAAATCCCACTAATTTAATTTAAAAAATTAAATTCCACTCCTGGCTATATAAACAAGGGAAATGGAAACAAGATTTCTTTGAGATATATGCACTCCTGTGTTTATTACAGCATTATTTGCAATAGTAAAGGTACAGAACAACTCAAATGCCTATTGATGGATGAATGGATAAAAAAGATGTTGTATGTATATACAATGAAATATTATTCTGCTACGAGAAAGGAAGCTATCTTCCCTTTTATGACAATATGGATGGATCTTGAAAATACAATGCTATGTAAGATAATTCGGAAAAAGACAAATATTGTATGAAGTTCCAAGTTCTCCAGAAATGGTCAGAGTGTATTTCTAGGTTCTCAATAAATAATTTCTATAGAAGCTTACCCAAATGTGTGGCATCATTTCTTTTTTTTAGAAATCAAATATAAATAAATGAAAGCCAAATGTAAGGTTCCAAGAAACTAATTCTTTATAACTAGCCTTTTAAAAACAATAACAATGCGAATGTATATTTCTTTTTACAAATTCTTTTTTTTTTTTTTTTTTTAAGAGAGAGCATGTACACAAGCACAGGGAGGAGGGGCAGGGAGAGAATCTTAAACAGATTTCCCAGCCAGCACGGAGTCTGATGTGGGGCTCGATCTCATGACCTTGAGATCATGACCTGAGCCAAAACAAAAAACCGGGCACTTAACTGATTGAGCCACCCAGGTGTTCCTCTTTTTTAACAAATACTTAAAAATTTATCATAACATTGGCCATACATCAGCTCAAAAACAGACATTGCTAAGAATACTATACTTCATAATTTATCTAGAAATGTGCAATGACATCAAGCCCTACCTTCCTCAATTTCAAGGCTACAGTCTCATTAAAAGCCGGGTAGGAACACCAGTCAGCAAGAAACATAAAGGACAGAGAAATATGAAGATACTCAGAAAATTATTTAGGAAGAACTGGGAAATGTCAAAGAACTGTAAATCTTAGGTATTTCTGACTTGTGCTTTTGAGGTTTTATGGTGTTTTCCTTAATACACACTGGAGACCCTAGCAGTATTACCCATGTACTTCTGCCATAGCCAGTAGCTTTAAAAGCTTCCATAGGCCTGGGTTTCTGCTCTTTTTCCTTTGTTTACTTTGTAGTGTTTGTTTACAAATACATATCTATTTTTCTTATTATAAAAGTTGCATATGCAATGTTTTCTATATATGCACTTATTTATTATGAGAAATAAGATGATACAGAAATGTATGCTGGGGAAAATCTAAATCCCCTATAATAATTTTCATTTATGAATAATTATTTGGCATATACCTCTTTTTTTTTTTAATTTATTTATTTGTCAGAGAGAGAGGGAGAGAGAGCGAGCACAGGCAGACAGAGTGGCAGGCAGAGACAGAGGGAGAAGCAGGCTCCCCGCTGAGCAAGGAGCCCGATGTGGGACTCGATCCCAGGACGCTGGGATCATGATCTGAGCCGAAGGCAGCTGCTTAACCAACTGAGCCACTCAGGCATCCCATGGCATATACCTCTTAATTTTTTTTCTTTTAACCTCTATTTTCTGCTTTTGTAAGAAATGTATATACACTTTATCTTTTTTAATTTTATAAGATGAGATAAGACTATACTGTTCTTAGTTTGCTTTTTTTCACTTGACAACATGTCACGGATATTTATATCTAGATATAGATCTATCTTATTCTTTAGTAGTAGTCTAGTATATATATCTTCTAAAATTTATCTAATTAATCCCTTATTGAGATCATTTATAGGGTTTTTTTTTTTTTGCCATCATGAGGAACACTGGAATGGATATGTGTATGTGTATCTTTGTGTACTTGTATAACTATTTCTGTGTGGATGTTGTATGATAGGGATTACTGAATCAATTTAAAAAATCAAATTTTTAGAAGTATATTTAACTTTCAAAAGTTTATATTTGCTTTCAAAAATGTTTGTATTGGTTTACATTTTTACCCATATTAAAGAAATGCCCATTTCTCCGTATCACTGCATGTTTAGGAATACATTGGACAGTCAAATAAATCTAGGTGACTATATTCCTTTGTCTTTTGTACAAAGTTTAAAGTAAAGCCAAATCTTCAGATAAAAATGTCTATTGCATTGCATACTTGAACTCTACAAAATCCATAGGTGGTTATGCTTATTTTCAAAGGATATCACACATGGCCTGAGATGTAAATGGATTCCTTCAGTATGATCAGTTCTAAGTATACCAAAGGACCTTTATCTTCTTCTTGGTTCTTAAAGTCTATTTCACATACTAATATATAGTACACAGGACCTTGCCTTAAACTTTTTTAAATCTTGCCTTAAACTTTTATCCTTCCACCTTCTGACATACACAAAGAGGATTCAAGTGATGTTATTTCATCAGCTTCTCTGCTGGACAAAGATGATTGCTGATAGAGCATAAATGTTGTCAGCCATGTCCCATTGTCTTCAGAGGCTATTCTGAATGGGATCCACTGCCATTATGTGAGTAAGTCATGCATGATCCCTAGGTATATTATCAGCCCCTTGTGGAACATTTTTACCAATGATGAAATGTTATTGTTGTCAGTGTCAGACATTCAGTCTTTATCAGTCTCCTTCATGACAGCCTTCATTATTCAGGCAGACTTGGGACAACTTCAAGGTAAGAACTTTCAATACAAGGTCAAGTGGACCAAATTTCTTTCCTATCCACTGCTCAACCATTTCCTTTCCCTTTCATCATGACTCACAGATCAAACCCTCTTTCTTGAAGACTGCAGTGGGAAGAGTAAGCTCATGCTGCTGAGATCCTAGAACAATCTAAATAATAGAAATGTATATTTCTCACTGTGTCTTCCCTGAAGACTTTAATTATGCCCTTAACTGTTGGCATATGTCCTTATGCACATACTTCCTGTAAAAGCAGTACTATATATTAGAAGCACTTGTGGGCTTTAGAATCAGAAATATTCTTTTTTTTTAGATTTCAGCTATATGAACAACTCCTTAACATCTCTGGGCCAGAATTCTCATCTTCAGAATGGATTAAATGAGCTTTGCCTTGTAGAACTGTATGAGATTTAAATGTAATAATGTGTTTAGAAATACTTTGCTCATTATCTGGATTGTCACAGGAGTTTAACAAATGTTTGATTCTTGCTTCCACTCCATTCTTATAGTGTTTTGTGGCAAATATGACTTCAACCTTTTTTTTTTGACCCCCTAATAAGTAATATGTTTGGGAATAGAAAAAGCATACTCTTTATCCAAGCATTTCTTGTAATGTCCTGAAACATGAAGCCTAAGCATTTGAGTTAAGACCCCAGTGTAAGCATTCCTTTGTCCCATACCCCTAGTTCTTTTGCCCCCCTAATTTTGACTCACAGCTCTTTATGGATTCCTCAATAGCTGTGCTAAGAGGTGCCCACAGGGTTTAGAGCACTGCCTGGAATACACACATGAACATGCCAGAATGTCAGCTCTCCACATTTAGAATGGCATGTGCATTATGTGTAATTATGCAAGTGTAAGAATGATGACAACAGCCCTTCAATCTCAGAGGAGCAAGGAAGAATTGGTGGGCTTCATAAAGGCAATGTGGGACTGAATGGGGACAGATAGATCCTCCAAGGCAACAGATCCTTCATGGGAAAATACTTGGCCAAGGAAAACATTTTTTTTTCCACATAGCATATATATTCTCCATTTTCTATTCTTAATCATAAAAAATATAAACATATACATCATAAACCTAATGGTACTGAGAACTATATTCTCTGCAAGTTGCTTCTGCTCAATGAACTGATGCATAACAAAAGGCTATACCAGAGAAAATATTTACAGTTAACATTATGGAAATTTTGTTTCCATAACAAAAAAAAGTAATATGACCCCTAACCCTTTGTTAGGGGTCATATTACTATTCTTCATTTTAAAATATTCCTTCTAGTTCTAATTAAGAAGAGACAGAGAAAACTAAAGACATATCCTGAATATAGTATCTACCGAAGGGTAGGCATGTGCTCATTAATTAGCTAGGGTTCCCAAAAGAAGGTAAATATTATATGATTAAAGAAAAATTGGTAACAATTATTTTTATAGATTTCCTTAAAGCCTCTTACAAAAACTTATTTAATTAAAGTTTGTTAACCAACAACAACAAAAAATGGAATAATGATGAAAGGAGGCAAGTATAGATAAAAATAATAGCAAACAAACCAATCAGTACACATTTGGGTGAAAAAGTATAGAGGACATACCCAGGTATCTTTGTTGTTTCTTGATTTTACTGTTTTTTATAAATTTGGGAAAATTTTAGATTTTTAGTTACTCTAAGTTCTTCAATATACATTAAAATGCAAAAATACCTTAAAGGCTCTGTTGTTTTCACACACACACACACACACACACACACACACACACACACGGTGGTTAATAAATAACTTCTACTTGCCCATGTTCAAATACCTTTAAAAAAATGTTCAGGGGCACCTGGTGGCTCAGTGGGTTAAGCCTCTGCCTTCAGCTCAGGTCATGATCTCAGGGTCCTGGGATCAACCCCCACATGGTGCTCTCTGCTCAGCAGGGAGCCTGCTTCCCCCTCTCTCTGCCTGCCTCTCTGCCTACTTGTGATCTCTCTCTCTCTCTGTCAAATAAATCTTTTTAAAAAATGTTCAGAAGGACATTATGGCCCTTTCAATAAGTGCAGGCCTAATAAATATAACCTGGAAAGGGATATTAGAAACTGTCTTGATTAATCCTTGAAAAATCTGGGCTAGTGTTCCTGTAGGATAAAAAGATAAGCAGTAGGAGGCTGTTGTTTGTTAGGAAGGGGATTAGAAATAAAATCCAAATTATAATTGTACTTATAACCTATTCCCACTTAAAATGACATTCATAATTTTAGTTATCTTTTTTCAAAAAGTAAAACACACACCTCAGTGATTAAAATTAGCAAGGGAATGGAAGCAAGTGGTGATGTGCATGTGTTGTGATGGTAGACACATACTCTAAAAATGCTTCCTACTGCCATGATGAGGTTGCTGAGGAATATGAGCCCTAAACCAATGAAAGTTACTGATGAGATGAAAGTGAACTTATCCACAAAATTCTAGAATAATAAAACAGAACATCCACTTTGAGGCTAGAAGTAATTTGTCTTTGAACTAATCAAAGGAAGTGCTATTTTACAAAGGTAATGGTAAACATCCCAACATATTTTCCTACAAGATATAGGATGGAGAAAAAAGTTTGGATAACTAATGAATGACAGATTCATAAAGTGTTTCTAAGAAGGAGTTACAGGCATTTAGAATACATCTTTCACACTTTGAAGCAAAGATAAGACAATAATTATATACTTCTACCTTAGTACATACCTCCTCTCTTTCCTAAAACAACCATTCAAAATAAGCACTGAGATGATAATTTTATCTACCATGGAATTTGTTATATTGCATGCCTTGCTTGTTCACTCCATTCATACATTAACCCATTTTTTAAATACTTACTATATATAAGCTACCATGTTTACCACAGTGACGCCAACACAAATTGGACAAATATCTCTTCATTAGATCCTACATATTATGGGAGGAGAGACACAGTAAAAAAGGCTGAAAATTGATAAGTATCAACAGAAGCATGGCAAATGTAGTACAGAAATATAAAAACACATAGAGTGAGGAAGCAAGATGGCGAAGGAGTAGCAGACTGAAATAGCATTAGGTCCCAGGAGCTCAGCTAGATAGTTATCAAATCATTCTGAACACTTACAAACTCAACAGGAGATACAAGAGAAGAAGAGCAGCAATTGTAGGAACAGAAAATGGACCACTTTCCAGAAGGTAGGACTTGTAGAGAAATGAATCTGAAGTGACAGGAAGATAGACTGGGGGGTGGGGAGGCTGGCTCCCAGCAAGCAGTGGAGCAGCAGAGCAAAAAAACAGAACTCTTAGAAGTGCTCCACTGAGGGATGTTGCTCCTGAGGCTAAGTGGGGGTGGAGCCCTCACAGGGACAGTGCGATCTCAGGACCTACGGGGTCACAGAAAGACCAGGGGTGTCTGAGTGTGGCAGAACTGCCAGGCATCAAAGTGGGGAAGCCAGTTACAGAGACAGAGCTGGAGCTGAGGAGTGAGCTCTCAGCTTGGGGTTACCTTAAGCCATGATCCAAGGCACACGTAGGCCACTGCTCTTGGAGCAGGGACACCATAAGTGGCAGATCCGGAGAGCCGCCCCCTTTCCTCCTCCTGGAGAAGTGGTGCTGGAGTGTGCAGCAGGAATCTGCAGGGTTTGGAGACTTGCACCAGAGACAGAAACAGTCAGTCACAGGCTGGGTGAGCACAGAGTGTGACCGGAGACCAGGGAGATGGGAGGGATTGACTGTTATTCTCTGAGGGCGCACTGAGGAGTGGGGCCCTGAGCTCTCAGCTCCTCTGGGCCAGAGACTGGGAGGCCGCCATCTTCATTTTCCTCCTCCAAAGCTCTATGGCAAGCGTTCAGGGAACAAAAGGTCCCAAGTGTGAATGTGACCCAGTTACTTAGCTTGGCCCCTGGCAAGGGCAGTGCAATTTCACCTTGGGCAAAGACATTTGAGAATCGTGGCAACAGGCCCCTCCCTCAGAAGATCAGCAAGAACATCCAGCCAAGACCAAGTTCATCAATCAATGAGAACTGCAGAACTCCAGAGCTAGGGAAAGCAATGCATAGAATTCATGGCATTCCCTCATGATCCTTTACTCTGGCAAAGTTAAATTAAAAAAATTTTTTTTTCTTCTATTTTTTAAACTTTTCCTCTTTCCTCTTTTAATGTTTTTAAACTATTTATATTAACAATACCTTTTTTTAAAAAAATCTTTTAAAAATTTCATTGTTATAGTCACATTTTATCCCTTCACTGTATTTAACCTTATTTTTTTATACATATAGGGTTTTTTTCTTTAAAATTTTGGGATATAATTTCTTCTAGTAGATCAAAATATACCCTAAATCTAGCACATGGCTTTGTTTTAGTCTCCAGCCTGAGCACATTCTCTCCTCTTTTTAAAATTTCCTTTTCCAACCAAATTATCTAATCAATTCATTTTTAGAATCTTTTTAAAAATTTTTATCTTTACAGTCATATTCCATCATTTTATTGTGTTTACCCTTATTTTTGGATATATATAAGTTTTCCTTTCTCTAAAATTTTGGGAGGTACTTTCTTCTAAGAGACCAGAATACACCTAAAATCAAGTGAGTGGCTCTGTTATATTCACCAGTCTAATTTTTTATTTTCTTATTTTTATTTTCCTCCTTCCTCTTCCCCCAGTTTCAGGTATCTTCTGATTGGTTAGTGATATTTTTCTGGGGTCTTTGTCACCATTTTAGTATTTTATTCTCTCACTCATATAATTTTATCTGGATAAAATGACAAGGTGAAAAAACTCAGCATCACACACACACAAAAAAGAACAAGAGGTAGAACTGATGGCTAGGGACCTAATCAATATGGACATTGGTAATATGTCAGAACTAGAATTCAGAATGATGATTCTCAAGGTGCTAGCTGGGCTCAGAAAAGGCATGGGAGATATTAGAGAATCCCTTTCTGGAGAAATAAAATCCCTTTCTGGAGAACTAAAAGAACTAAAATCCAATGAAGCTGAAATCAAAAAAGCTATTAATGAGGTGCAATAAAAAATGGAAGCTCTTACTGCTAGTATAAATGATGCAGAAGAGAATTAGTGATAAAGAAGACCAAATAACAGAGAATAAAGAAGCTGAGCAAAAGAGACACAAACAACTACTGGACATGGAGTGGAGTATTTGATAGATAAATGATACCATAAGATAAAACAATAGTAGAATAATTGGGATTCCAGAAGAAGAAAAAAGAGAGAGAGGGCAGTGGGTATATTGGAGCAGATTATAATAGGGAGTTTCCCTAATACGGCAAAGGGAACAAGCATCAAAATCGAGGAGGCACAGAGAATCCCCCCTCAAAATCAATAAAAGTAGGTCCACACCCCATCATCTAATAGTAAAACTTACAAGTCTTAGTGACAAAGAGAAAATCCTGAAAGCAGCTCGGGACAAGAAGTCTGTAACATAAAATGGTAGAAATATTAGATTGGCAGCAGACTTATGCACAGATACCTGATAGGCCAGAGAGGATGGCATGATATATCCAGAGCACTAAGTGAGAAAAATATGCAGCCAAGAATACCATATCTAACTAGGGTGTCATTGAAAATAGGAGAGATAAAAAAGCTTCCAGGACAAACAAAAATTAAGAGAATTTGCAAACACAAAACCAGCCCTATAGGAAATATTGAAAGGGGTCCTCTAAGCAAAGAGAGCCTAAAAGGAGTAGACCAGAAAGGAACAGATACAACGACAGTAACAGCCACCCTACAGGCGATGCAATGGCACCAAATTAATATATTTCAATAGTTACCCTGAATGTAAATGGGCTCCATGCGCCAATCAAAAGACACAGATTAGTATCAGAATGGATAAAAAAATAAGACCCATCGATATGCTTTCTGCAAGAAACTCATTTTCGACCCAAAGACACCTCCAGATTTAAAGGGAGGGTGTTATCATGCTAAGGGACATCAAAAGATAGCTGGGGTGGCAACCCTTATATCAGATAAATTAGATTGTAAGCCAAGACTATAATAAGAGACTCGGTAGGACACTGTATCATACCTAAAGATTCTGTCCAACAAGAAGGTAACAATTTTAAATATCTATGCCCCTAACATAGGAGCAGCCAACTATATAAACCAATTAATAACAAAATCAAAGAAATATATTGACAATAATACAATAGTGGTAGGGGACTTTATCACCCCCCTCATTGAAATGGCCAGATCATCAAGCAAAAGACCAACAAGGAAATAAAGGCTTTAAATGACACACTGGACCAGATAGACATCACAGATATATTCAGAACATTCCATCCCAAAGTAACAGAATACACATTCCTCTCTAGTACACATGGAACATTCTCCAGAATACTTTACATACTGGGTCACAAATCAGGTCTCAACTGGTACCAAAAGATTGAGATCATTCCCTGCATATTTTCAGACCACAATGCTCTGAAGCTAGAACTCAATCACAAGAGGAAAGTTGGGAAGAACTCAAATACATGGAGGCTCAAGAGCATCCTTCTAAAGAATGAATGGGTCAACCAGGAAATTAAAGAAGAATGGAAAAAATTCATGGAAAGAAATGCAAATGAAAACACAACCGTTCAAAATCTTTGGGACACAGCAAAGGCAGTCCTGAGGGGAAAGTATATAGTGATACAAACCTTTTTCAAGAAACAAGAAAGGTCTCAAGTACACAACCTAACCCTACACCTAAAGGAGCTGAGAAATAACAGCAAAGAAAGTCTAAAGCGAGCAGGAGAAGAGAAATCATAAAGATCAGAGCAGAAATGAATGAAATAGAAACCAAAAGGACAGTAGAACAAATCAATGAAACTAGGAGCTGATTCTTTGAAAGAATTAATAAGATTGATAAACCCATGGCCATACTTATCAAAAAGAAAAGAGAAAGGACCCAAATTAATAAAATCATTAATGAAAGAGGAGAGATCACAACCACACCAAAGAAATAAAACAATTACAAGAACATATTATGAGCAACTATATGCTAACAAATTTACCAATCTGGAAGAAATGGATGCACTCCTAGAGACATATAAGCTACCAAAACTGAAGCAGGAAGAAATAGAAAACCTGAACAGACCCAAAACCAGTAAGGAGATTGAAGCAGTCATCAAAAATCTCCCAACAAACAAGAGTCCAGGGACAGACAGTTTCCCGGGGGAATTCTACCAAACATTTAAAGAAGAATTAATACCTATTCTCCTGAAACTGTTCCAAAAGATAGATGTGTAAGGAAAACTGCCAAACTCATGAGGCCAGCATTCCTTTGATCCCCAAACCCAAAAACATCACAAAGACCCCACCAAAAAGGAGAATGACAGACCAATATCCTTAATGGACGTGGATGCAAAAATTCTCACCAAAATACTAGTCAATAGGATCCAGCAGTACTTTAAAAAGGATTATTCACTACAACCAAGTGGGATTTATTCCTGGGCTGCAACGTTGGTCCAACAACTGCAAATCAATCAATGTGATACAATACATTAAACAAGAAAGAATAAGAATCATATGGTACTCTCAAGATATACTGAAAAAGCATTTGACAAGCAGAGCATCCTTTCTTGATCAAAACTCTTCACAGTGTAGGCATAGAGGGTACATACTTCAATATCATGAAAGCCCTCTATGAAAAAACCACAGCAAATATCATTCTCAATGGGGAAGAACTGAGACCTTTTCCCCCAAGGTCAGGAACATGGCAGGTGCCCACTATCACCACTGCTATTCAACATAGTAATAGAAGTCCTAGCCTTAGCAATCAGACAACAAAAAGAAATAAAAGGCATCCAAATAAGCAAGGAATAAGTCAAATTCTCACTCTCTGCAGATGATATGATATATGTGAAAAACCCAAAAGACTCCATTCCAAAACTGCTAGAACTCATATAAGAATTCAGTAAAGTGTCAGGATATAAAATAAATGCACAGAAACCAGTTGCATTTCTATACACCAACAGCAAGACAGAAGAAAGGAGTCAATCCCATTTACAATTGCACCCAAAACCATAAGATACCTATGAATAAGCCTAACCAAAGAGGCAAAGAATCTGTACTCAGAAAACTATAGAATACTCATGAAAGAAATTGAGGAAGACATAAAGAAATGGAAAAATGTTCCATGCTCATGGATTGGAAGAACAAATATTGTGAAAATATCTATGCTACCTAAAGCAGTCTACACATTTAATGCAATCCCTATCAAAATCCCACCAACTTTTTTCAAGGAAATGGAACAAATAATCCTAAAATTTTTTTTTAAAGATTTTATTTATTTGTCAGAGAGAGACAGCGAGAGAGCGAGCACAGGCAGACAGAGTGGCAGGCAGAGGCAGAGGGAGAAGCAGGCTCCCTGCCAAGCAAGGAGCCCAATGTGGGACTCAATCCCAGGATGCTGGGATCATGACCTGAGCCGAAGGCAGCCGCTTAACCAACTGAGCCACCCAGGGGTCCCAATAATCCTAAAATTTATATGGAACCAGAAAAGACCTCGAATAGCCAGAGGAATGTTAAAAAAGAAAGCCAAAGTTGGTGGCATCACAATTCCAGACTTCAGGCTCTATTACAAAGCTGTAATCATCAAGACAGTATGGTACTGGCACAAAAACAGACAAAGAGATCAATGGGACAGAATAGAGAGCCCAGAAATAGACCCTCAACTCTATGGTCAACTAATCTTCAACAAAGCAGGAAAGAACGTCCAATGGAAAAAAGACAGCCTCTTCAACAAATGGTGTTGGGAAAATTAGACAGCCACATGCAGAAGAATGGACCATTTCTTTACACCACACACTATAATAGACTCAAAATGGATGAATGACCTCAATATGAGACAGCAGTCCATCAAAATTCTTGAGGAGAACACAGGCAGCAATCTCTTCGACCTCAGCTGCAGCCAATTTCTCCCTAGAAACATTGCCAAAGGCAAGGGAAGCAAGGGCAAAAATAAACTATTGGGGGCTTCATCAAGATCAAAAGCTTAAAACCAAAAGACAACTGACAGAATGGGAGACAATATTTGCAAACAACATATCAGATAAAAGGTTAGTATCCAAAATCTATAAAGAACTTATCAGACTCAACACCCAAAGAACAAAGAATCCAATCAAGAAATGGGTAGAGGACATGAACAGATATTTCTGCAAAGAAGAGATCCACATGGCCAACAGACAAATGAAAAAGTGCTCCACATCACTCGGCCTCAGGGAAATATACATCAAAACCACAGTGACATCAGTCAGAATGGCTAAAATTAACAAGTCACGAAATGACAGATGTTGGCGAGGATTCAGAGAAAGGGGAACCCTCCTACAGTGTTGGTGAGAATGCAAGCTGGTGCAGCCACTCTGGAAAACAGCATGGAGAGGTTCCTCAAAAAGTTGAAAATAGAGGTACCATATGACCCAGCAATCACAGTACTGGCTATTTACCCTAAAGATACAAATGTAGTGATCCAAAGGGGCACATGCACCTGAATGTTTATAGCATCAATGTCCATAATAGCCAAACTATGGAAAAAACCTAGATATCCATCAACAGATGAAAGGATAAAGAAGATGTGGTATACACACACACGCACACCACACACACACACATACACACACAAAATGGATACTATGCAGCCATCAAAAGAAATGAATCTTGCCGTTTGCAATGATGTGGATGGAACTAGAGGGTATTATGCTGAGCAAAATAAGTCAATCAGAAAGACAATTATCATATGATCTCTCTGATATGATGAATTTGAGAGGCAGGGCGGGAGGGTTAGGGGGTTAGGGAAGGAAAAAATGAAACAAAATGGGATCGGGTGGGAGATAAACCATAAGAAACTCTTAATCTCACAAAACAAACTGAAGGTTGCTGGTGGGTGGTGGGGTAGGAAGAGGGTGGTTGCGTTATGGACATTGGGGAGGGTATGTGCTATAGTGAGTGATGTGACATGTGTAAGACTGATGATTCACAGACCTGTACCCTGGGGCAAATGATACATTATATGTTCATAAAAATAAAAACTAAACAAATATATACACCGATATATATGTATATATATTTGTCTTTTTTTTAATGAGTTAGGAAGTAGAATAGATGTTCTCCAAGCATAATGTATAATCAAACTAGGGTTAATGAGGCTGAAATATGGAAAGAGAGAAGCCTCTAGGAATGCCTGTGTGCAATAGCAAGGGAATTGGATGGCTGGTAAGACAAGACTTTGCCAATATTATTACTCAGCATGAAAAAAAAAGTGCAATATAACTCTAAGTTACTTTGTAAGATCTCAGTGGAAAAGCTATTTTAAGGCTGTAATTGAATTCAGGTGTAAATTACTAGACTATATTTTAATTACAGGGTAAATGGCATCCATATTCATGAACAATAAGTAGAAGCCAAATGAATGATATAGTATAACATTTGCATACCATAAGTCCAGGCAATGACAATATCTTTCTATTTAAAACACAATTATAATCCAAGGGAACTATGAAAAGCCCAACACTCACAGCATCTATTCTGTGTTTGCTCTCCTTTTTTGGTCATTATGATGTTTTCTGCAATGTCAGTTGTTCATACTTCCCTCTAACTACATACTGACTTCTAATAAGGCTTCATGTCTCAAAAAAAAAAAAAGTGCCTGATAAACTTAAGAATAGTTCCCCCCCCCAAGATGTTTTTTGATGACTTATTTGACACCAGAATTTAAAAGACCAAATCCACATCTGTGAAGAGGATTGAAGAGACTGAGAAAATTAAAGGAGACCCAAATTTTATTCAGGGCATTTTATCTTTCAAAATAAGATGCCTTTATACAGGAGGTTTACCATATCGTGTTATATAGTAATAGAAGTATGTGCACTCACATATACATGTATACAGGGCTGATATTCAACAAGCACACTAATACAGTCCCAGCAGTTGTTAAAATATCATGATACTTCTGTAGAGAGGGTAAGTAACCACTGTCCTAAGGTTCTTAAATGCAATATCTCAGCCCAGGAGTTCTATGTCTAGACTTCCTGTGAGCCACAATGTTGCCTGTTAATCCCTCCTGCCAGCCAGTTGCTGATAGAAGCAATAGCACTCCTGTGGGTAGCTAGTGTCCTGGTGGGCATGGGTTTGATGTTCATCTGGTTCATCTCTGGAAGATTTGGGCTCCGGAAAAGCCAAGAAATAAGGGAGAAGAGGTAAAACAAGACAAAATACAAACACAAAAACCCAACCAAAATCATAAAAAAAAAAAAAAACCACCCACAAAGAACAAAAACAACTGAATCTGTTATAGGCACTGACTTGGGGTCTTATACACTGGTGGGCAACACTCCAAAGACAGAAAGGAAGCTTAAGGAATAGAGGGATGAGTGAGAGTCTATTCCACTGGGATCCAGTGGAAACTTCATGTGGGAGTATCCTTTTTATCATCCCTGTTGAATAGAATATTAATTTATAGATAAGAAAACTGAGATAAAGAGAATTTTTTTAAACCTAAGTAGGAGAGCAAGAATTTTAGTTCAAGAAACCTAGCAATAGATCTCGGTTCTTATTGTCCCACTGCACCGCTTATCTGGCCTGAAAAAGTGAGTTCCATCTATTCAAATATAACTTTCCAATAAATGATTTTTATGATTGAGTTGATAATAAAGCTATTTGCTACATTTTTGACTTAGCAAGCAATATGTTAAGGGCTAGACTTTTTTTTTAATTGTGATTTCTGTTAGTTGGCAGAGACTGCAAGTAAATTAAGTGCCATTGACAATATAATTGATTCTCCAATTATTGGAACCCCAATCACCCAATGATTATCACTTCAAGGAAAACATCACTAGGTGAGTTTGATAGGGTTTGCTATGTCAAGTCACGATGCATAGTGGAGCATCTCTTCCTTATTGGCAGGAGTATCAAATAAAAGGTCACACCTGGGAGAGCAGAGGGCACTAGTTATCTCTAAACGGCAACTGATTCGGAAATTATTAGAATAGTTAATGAAAAAATTACACCACCGCTCATATCACTTGGTAAACACATCTGTAATATCTGCAACTGAAAGTGTGTAGAAAACAGAGTGGAATTTAAAATTTGGGGATTTATATATTGATTTATATATTTATTTTTATTGCCACAGTGATTGTTAAATAGTATTAATATGATTGATGCATATATTCAAGGAAAAAGGGTTACAAACTATGCACCATAATGTTAAGATTGGTTATATCTGGTTCTTGAGATTAGATGCATATTTTACATATGCCTCAATGAACATGAATTATTAGTATAAACAGATAAAATACAAGTTGTATTTTTAAAAATGCTGCTTCTAACTAGCCCATCAATTCTTTTTTTCCACTAACTAAAAACTCATTTATGCTTTAATGTTAATTTAAGCTGATTCTTAAGTAGCTCACAGGTCAACAATAACTTTTCTTGAGTTTTTTGTAAATAGGTGCTTCAAGCGACTAATTTGCCACCTTCCTTAACACAATACTTACCTCAGAGGTCTTAGTCTCACCTGGAATTCTAAGACAAACATGGAACAATTGAGGTAACTTTTTCAGAACGCTTTTAATTGTTCCATTTTCTTTCTTTCTCTACCAGTCCTTACTTCCCCCAAACCACCCATCCATACACACCAATCAAGGAGGACATAAAGGAAGAGGTTCTGTTTTAAAGCTGTTTCTTACCTTGATGAGCAAAATATACCATAATGTGATAAGCCACAGAAGGACAAAATTGCAACTCTTAGAGGAGGCTCTTCCCAGAAGATTGCCACTTAAAAGGTCACCTTGGATTCTGTTTTATATCTGACTGGTAGCATGTTCTCATTCTCTCCAATTAGAATCATAGATATTCAAATAGTCTGAATTGTCATCCCTGTTTTCCCTAGAAAACATTGTGAACTGTGAATTGTGAACTGCCCTGAGAAGACAGGAATGGAGGGGCAAGGTTGTACCTTATTTCTCCATTCCTATTTAACAGAGCCCAGGATCCTCCCTTGCACTGTCTAAAGGTGCCTGCTTATTCCCAATGGAGAAAATCCTGAAGTCTCCATTCACCCAGGATACAACAAGAGTATAGACAGTGAAAATAACTAACACTTAAATAGCATTCACTATGTGCAAGGCACTGCTTTAAGTGCCACATAATTATTCACTCATTTAATCCTCTCAACAAACCCATGACATGGCTATTGTCTTTTCTTCCTACCTGAGGAACTTTTTCAAGGCTATATTTTAATAAATGGCATAACTGGAATTTAACCCCAAAGAGTCTGGTCCTAGTCTTTAACCACTAGGCTCTACTGAAGTGGGCGTGGGAAGGGGCCCAGCTCACACGGCAGAACTCGGATCCAGCGAACCTATTGGATAGTACTTTCATTGCTGGTTTCAGAGAACCAAAGCCTCATTCTCTTATTTCAATATTGAGAAATTCCTTAAGAATTCAGCAACCAAACTTTTCCCCACCTTTACAACATCTATAAAAATGGGGATATTAATAGTAATGAAACAAAATTTCAAGGTGATGTGAGAATTCACTAAGATCTTGCAGATAGACCAATTGATAGATGGATAGATAAAGCACGGAGGCTGACATATAATAAATTATCTGTAAATGGTTATTTGGCATGCACAAACACAAATGAGTATGAATGATGGCACAGAGTTGAGCATTTCAGAGCCACAGAATGAGAAGTGTGGCTTCTGCCCTTAAGAAATTCAAAGTTTCACAAACCTGAATAAACTCAGGCAGAGAAGTAAGCTTTTAAAAGCTAGAGAAATAATTGTCAAATAGAATCAGAACTATACAGCAGCACTCTTGAGCTCAGGTTACTAACCACACCTCTATATTATCTCTCTTCTGTATTGTTTATAACCAAGAATTACATTATCCTATTGATTCTTCATAGGTTACCATGGCATCCAAATGACATTTTCAGACTTCTCCCAATGGTGGGTATTCCAACTCAACCTTGCGAGAGCTCCCACCTCTCATACTAGTCCAGAGTCATTTTAAATTGATTTCTTATGTGCAAAATGCTGAATATCTTTTAATTGTGCTCACTCATATAGAACCCTTTGTAAAATTATATAATACAATGATAATTACTACTAGTAGCAATTAGAAATATTGAACTCTGAAAATTCCCAATGGTTTATATTTATAAATTCATTTGTAAGTTCATTCATTACATATATCAGTGTTAATATATATAGCATATTATATATGTATACTTTATTTCCTAGATATTTTCCATTTGTTTATTATTTTTATATTGTATATTCTTCTTAGATTCCTGATTTGTTTTTCTTCAAGTATCTTGCATATGTGTGAAAAACTAAGATATTGAGTTAAAAAAATGCCTTTAAATGATTGATAATGAATAATTCCTGGCTACTAGAACACTCAAGTTGCATGGCGGGGGGGGGGGTTACAAAATAAAAATGATACTCTATCATTTGGGTCTTTAACACTTAAGGGACTTGCTAGTGAATTAGGTGATCTTATCTCATTACTTGCAATGAAAATCTACTTCCTTCCTCTAGGGCTTTTCTGTGGATTTTGTAGAATAGGGGTTCATAGTTATTCCCATTTGTGAAAGATACTGTACTGATAGATTTCCATGATGAATTCTCCCACTTCTGAGTTTTGAGTGATTTCTAACACCCTGATATGGAAAGAAAGAAAGCAAGAAGAATTTTGAAGAAAGGATATGGAAATAACTGGGAGTCTTCCTGCTGAGCCATCCCAGAACTAGAGTTTTGAATAATGCATGTTCCATAAATCTAAGTGTCCCACGATGCCACATTTTAGAACAGGGAGAGAAAATAATAGCTACTGTCCACACTTATCACCAATAATAAATTGCAGGGCTCCTGTGTGTGGTGACGATTAATGCAAAATGCAACCCAAAACACATAACTAAATAAATAGATAGTTTAACTTTCTTGGGGGTTATCTCTCTTCTTCCTTCTTTCTCTCTCCTCTTTAAATAGAAAATGCATTTAAAAAAAAATTTCTAGAACACCTACCCTGTTCTCTTTGAGACAGACAAATCGGCTCTTTTCTCCCAAAGCAAGGGCAGGGGTGTGTGTGTGTGTGTGTGTGTGTGTATGAGAGAAAGAGATAAACAGAGACACTGACAGAGAGACAGAGAGACACAGAGACAGATAATGAGGCAGGAGTTGCGGTACTGCAGAATTCACATGCACTAATAAGATATAAATGAAGAATGGTAATTTGTTAGAGTGACTGTACAACTTTAGGGCTCAAACAGGCATGCAACAAGCACATTTTTAGAGGGTGATGAATTTGCAAAGAAAAGTTAGCACTAATTGCTTTCAGTTAGAATTTGAAATATTTTACATAAAAATAGTTCCCTAAAGTCCTTCAGAAATTAAAAAAAATTAAAATTTACATGGAAATTGCATATTGATTATGCATCTAGATAATGAAAACCCTTTCAGAAGGTGAAAAAATAAAACTCCATCATTAATAACTATTCCTAGTTTTTATAGTACCCTCTGAATGGTGTTATGCCTCAGGTTGAGCCATCATTTATAAAGACTTCAATTTGTAGGCTTCTACTAGTGTTCATGTATTAGCTTATTTATTTTGTCTCCAACCCTTTGATAGATTTAGTATTATTTCTATTGCTCAAAGGAAATAACAGGTTCAGACAGAGTAAGTAAATTCACCAAAAGCATATATCTGCTAGTTAGCAGCATTGGGATTTGATTTCCTTTTCTGTTAAAGACCAAAGGCCTAGCCTGTATGTAATCTACCATAAATAGGGTGGCCAGATAAAATACAGGTCATCCCATCAAGCTTGATTTTCCAAATGCTAAATATTCTTAGCCTAAGTACATCCCAAGAATTGCATGGGATATACTTACACCAAAAATGTATCATTATCCAACATTCAAATTTAACTGGATGTTCTCTATTTTGGTTTGTTACCCCTGACAACATTTGTCATATATATTCTCTGGATCCATCTGTCTATCTTTGAGAGGGTACAAAGCAATGAAAGGGAAACGCATTCTTCATGAAAGTGAAAAGGGAGTATTGAGGTACCTGTCCCACTTAGTGTCAGCATGTTCCTGCAAGGTGCAATGTACTCCTGGGAAAATTATCAGAGTTTTCAAGATAATGTCTGGCATCAAAAGAAGCAAAAGTGTGACAGTTACATCATGAATTGGGAGATGACTGAACTGACAAGAATAATCCTGGATTTCAAACTTCAAAGAGAACTGGATGTTCTTTTTGTGCTATTGTCTTAACCTCTCTACTATACATATAATCCAGTCAAGGAAGAAAATTGTATCCAGAGACCAGTTTGTTTTCTCATATTCCATTCCTTCAGATGAATGTTGCAGCTCCCCATACATGGGAAAGGGAAAAAAACCTACCCACTTCCAAGATAAACACTACTCAGCATGTGAATGCAACTTCCGGCTACGTAAGTGAGGTGTCAGAATTGCCCTTGCCCACGCTCCCCTGCCTTGGCCATCACTGTCCATCTGGGCCTGCTATAGCCCCTAAGGCCTACACCATTCTTTCGGTTTTCTTCACCTCTTCAAATTCTTGAATCCCACCAAGCATATCCAATTTGTCCTCTGCCTCACTTGTCTAACATTCCAGCTTTCTGCTCTCTGCTAGGGAGCTGATAAACATAATGTTAGCTAATGTGTTAATGACCACCAAAGGGCTTATCCCTTTCAGATAGCATCTGTTGCCTTGCATGCTGTACCACCAAAGCATAAGTAGAGGAAATATTTTAGCTCAGGTAGATGTTTTCTTAACACTTCTATGTTACATCAAATCAAATGATGCCCTACCTCACTCCACCTCAGGTAACTGATCAACCAGGGTATCTATTTTTTTTTTTCCCTCCATCACACTACTGAATTTATTTACACATGGGATATCAGGAAAACCAATTTTCCCCTTTATTCTTTTTTTAAAAATATTTTATTTATTTATTTGATAGAGATCACAAGTACACAGAGAGAGAGAGGGGGAAGAGGGCTTCCTTGCTGAGCAGAGAGCCCCATGCGGGGCTCAATCCCAGGACCCTGAGATCATGATCTGAGCGGAAGGCAGAGGCTTAACCCACTGAGCCACCCAGGCGTCCCTCCCCCTCATTCTTAATTGAAGTGCAGTTGTCTGAATGGAAGTAGCCTTGTTTAGTAATGTATAGAAGATTTGTTTAGCAAAATGAGACCTCGTTAATAAAAACAACTGTACCAGGAGTGTAAATCCCTGACTTTTCCCTCACTTCCTCATGCTCATTCTTACATATTTTTGTGAAGAATCAGTTTATGTTTCTCTCTCTCTAGGACACCTTTTCTTTCCACATTTACATCCCTTGTGTTTTTTCCATCATAGCACTGTGGTTACACATGTAAACTCAGGAGCTATACTGCCTAGGTACAAATCCTGACTCTACCATTTTTAATAGCTGTGTGACCTTGGACAAGTTAACTTAATCTCTCTATGCCTAAATTTCTTAACTGTGAAATGGGATAATCATATTGCCTTCCTCACAAAGCTGCTCTGAGGATTTTAAGTACATACATATACAGAAGCGGGGAGGGAGAGATATAGTGCATAAAACAGGATCTGGCACACAGCAAGCAAGAAATAGATGCTTAGAGCTATTATTTATTTTATATATATGTTTACACATCTGCCTTCTAATACAATAAGTTTTGGAAGGCAGGAAATTTGTGCAATTCATGTGTACATTGATAGCATTCATTGCCTTGCCCGCAGAAGGCTCCCAATAAATGCTTTTGGAACAAATACATCACCATACGTAGTTTCTAATGAACAATGTAAAAATAGGCTTGGACTCTTATTCTGAGAATAGAATGCCAAGTAACTGGCATCAGAACTCAAAAATAACTTTTGCCCCCCATGAAAGTCACAAGGTCTTTTAAGAACTCCAAACTCCAAGGATGAAATATATTTGTTTGGTTAATTGATTCACTTGTTTATCTATGTTTATGTAGTAGCTGGCCTGAAATGGGTGATTTTGACTATGACTCTGCTTCTATATAGAAAATCTTTGTTTAATCAAGAATTGTTTCTCTTCATTTTATCATTTGTTTTTAGTTAAAACCTGACCTATACAAAGAAAAATACTTTTGAACCACCCAATACCTTTGCATGTATGCATATATGTGTATATACATATATGTAACATATTTACATATGTTTATAAAGTCTTTCTTTGACTCATGTTTTCTCCCCAATATTTACTATAAAAAACTTCTTTTTAAAAGATTTTATTTATTTGACAGAGAGAGACAGTGAGAGCAGGAACATAAGCAAGGGGATTGGGAAAGGGAAAGCAGGCTTGCCGCCAAACAGGGAGCCTGATGTGACCCTTGATCCCAGGGCCCTGGGATCATGAACTGAGCTGAAGTCAGATGCTTCATGACTGAGCCACCCAGGTGCCCCATGCTATAAAAAACTTTATAATCAAAGTTTCAAGTTTGGGGGTACCTGGGTGGCTCAGACAGTTGAGCATCTGACTCTTGCTTTTGGTTCAGGTCATGATCTCGAGGTCATGGGATGGAATCCTTCATGGGCTCCACACACAGCACAGAAACTGCTTGTCTCTCTCCCTCTGCTCTCCTATCTCTCTTACCCCCAACCCCCACTACACTCTCCACTCTCTCTCTCTCTCAAATGAATAAATAAAATCTTAAAAAAAAAAAGTTTCAAGTTTCTAAATTTCTCAGAACTAAGTCCCAAGGATGTCTGCCTGAGGTATAATTAAAAAGTAGGTCACATCTGTTTTCCCTGCTCCCTTTGCAGCCAGGCTTTGTACAAATGGGCATCCAAGGCCTTCTTATTTTCCTTTTCTTTCCCCAATCCCTTTGTCTGCCAGCTGCTTTAGCCACCATTGCAGTAGTCCAAGATCATTATCTTTTTTCTCCACTCTTTGGGGATTTTCTTTTTATCAGAAATCTAATACACTATTGTGAACTAATGTGTTTATAGCTGACACTAACCTAGTCTTCCCAGATAAGGGACACATTAAAGTTTACATAACATCCAATCACATTTCCATCACAAAAATGGCAATACAATTTAACCCTGAGGTGGGAGGAAAAGGGTAAGGAAGGGAAAGGAAAAACCTTTTAAATTCCCTTAAATTCCAGCAAGTCACTTTAAATTTAAAAAATAAGTTTGTGTTCTGCATGATGAGAAGGAAAAGATAGTTCTCTGCTCTCTAGGAGTTATGTGTAGTGGGAATCCATAGCCCTGATCTGGTCTACTCAGGGAGGGACTTAACTCCAACCAGAATTAATAACACCATATAAATGTCTGCAACCCAGGAATTCACACTCATATCTACATATTCTACTGTAGCTGTTACTCTTGATAGGGAAGAGTGGCAGAAGGCAATGAGAGAAGTGTTGGACAACATGTCCACAATATGAAAGCTTGGGATGTTTCTTTGGTGAATATTAAGTCTGATCTATATCAACATTTCCTACATTTAACTCAATCCTCCAAGTCCAGTAAATTGAATAAAATACATTCAAGTACTTATATAACCCTACTAGGAAGGTACCCTCTGAATCTACAATAAAGATCTAATTTGTATGCTCAATATGATAGTGTCATTCATGCCTCTCTGAGCATTTCCTGATCCTAGAACACCCCTCTTTGTAGGACAAAATGATGCACAGTGCTCTAATGATTTCCACCAAAGAGAAAGATTTTGTTCTTTTATTAAAAAAAAACAAAAACAGTGGAACACTAGACTGTCTTTTCTTCAACAGGGAAGAAGGGTGAAGGATTCACTCAGTCTTTGGGACTACTGTGGGGTTGGAAGATTTGGTGAATTAAAATGACAATATGAATTTCTTTCATTATAAGGGAATAGTAACAGTTTACTCCTGGAAACAAACAAACAAACAAACAAAACAGAGTGGACTAGCAAATTTAAAAACTTTCAAAAGCTAACAATGAAAAAAGGTAAAATGAGAAAAGATTCAATATAAGGGGAAACCAAGTAATTCTCAGCTTGTTGGCATATTTCTCAGGTCTGGAACACATTTTTACTCTTGGTTTAATTTCAGTCTGGGCAAACTTGAATGGTTTTACGTACCAGGATTATAGAAACGTGGTATTCCCTAACTCCAACTTTGGGAAGCACAGAAGAAAAATTCCACATTTCTTTTAATATTGAGGTATTTTGAGCAATTTCCAGGTAAGTGAGCAAACAGTCCAAGAGTTTTCAAGGAGATTTTCTTCTCTTCAGCAAGAGCCCATTCTTCTTTTCTGGGTCATGTATTCTAATCAAAGACACCATTCAATAGTGCAGGGTGTGTGGAGAAGGAGACAGAAGATGGAAGGAGCATGAATGTGAGCACGTTTCTGTGTTGTTGTTGTTTTTTTTTAATTTTGCCCAAGAGAAATATAAAGTCATTTGTCAGACCAGCAATTCTGCAATCATATGCTATGACTGCCAAGAAACACACACACACACACACACACACACACACACACACACACACTCCATAGTGGACTGCCTAGTAATATGAAGAGGGATATGATTGAACAACTGTGGCTTATCACAAGCATTCACCAGCAGAACACTTATATTTATACTAGAACATCAACTTTACATTAATTATACCATGACTGGAAGGGGTGGTGGAAACTTAGAGATGAGCCTGAGAGAGGGGGAGGCAGAGAGATTTGAAAATTTTACTATGCATGTGTGTATATATGTCTATATGGCTTTAAAATTTTACGACATGGGGTGCCTTGGTGGTTCAGTGGGTTGAGGCCTCTGCCTTCGGCTCAGGTCATGATTTCAGGGCCCTGGGATTGAGCCCCGCATCGGGCTCTCTGCTCAGCAGGGAGCCTGCTTCCCTCTCTCTCTCTGCCTGCCTCTCTGCCTACTTGTGATCTCTGTCTGTCAAATAAATAAATAAATGAAATCTTAAAAAAATAAAATTTTACTACAAAATTTTTTCTCTGAGCAGGGCAGTGTTTTGCACCAACTGCCCTGTGTATATATTTGCCCCTATTTTTCATTTAGAAGATACAGATCTATATGGATTCTATCAGTGCACTTAGTAATAACATTAGTATATGACTCACATGACATATTTCAGTTACACTATTAAATTATTTAGTTTTTAACATTGGAAAGGGTAGATGACACTTTTTATATTTACTGAGAGAATCTTTGGTGTGCTAATATTTACTCTGATTTTGGTGGGTGAAAGGAAAGGGAAGTCATGCCACTTGTGGGCTACATACCATGAAAATCATCAGAAAGCTTCATCGACCTTTATATTAATAATCTTACTTAGTGAACAATAGTGGGAAGTCAATAAAGTAAAGCAGAAGCTAGAGCTCTTTAATATTACCCTCAACTATTTCTTTTAGCTAAAAAATGTAATATAGAGAATTTGTATTTTCAGAAAAAAGTCTCTTGTGCGAGGAAACGATTTGCAACTGATGACAGGTGGTGTTTACATTTATAATTTCCTTATTTTTCATGTTTGGGAATAGAACCAAAAGGAAGAAGGATGAGGAACAGTTGCAGCCCGCAATATCATTTATGGCATTTTCCCTGCACATGGGGAATGAATTGCAGAAAAAAATCATCGTACCCCCTGGTGAAATGAGATCATTTAGGAGCATAAACTAGAAGAGTGGGGCAAGAGTGCAGTGCTTTGGTCAACGGTCCCTGGAACTGACCCACCCTAGGGCTTCTTCCTCTTCAGTAAATACCATGTGTACTGTGACTCTCTTTGTTGATCATAGGTCATTCTGTGAAATAAGGGCTATAAATCCTAGAAATATATCTGGCCAGGGGTATAAAATATGGAGGAGGAAAAAATTATTTTGGAATGCAATAACTTGAATTCAGGCCCTAACATGTATTCTGAAAAGACTAGTGAGGTTTTTTGTTTGTTTGTTTGTTTTGTTTTACTTAGAATGCTATCATCTTCAGAGTTCTGAGCATCCAGCATCTCTAACAGCTGGTCGCTGTCCAAGTGTCTAGGCTGTCTGGCATTCAAGTGCTGTCCTATGGCAGTAAATACCAGACTATCCCTGGCTACCATTATAAAAAAAGGGGAGACTTGATGGATTCTGTCCAATACAACCTGCGGTAAACAGATGCATGCTTGGACTATGCTACTGCTCCTCTGTCTGCCTGGGACCTTATACACTTCCTGTCTTTACTGTGACATGTGATCAAGGGATAAAACTCTCTGAGGACCCTTGGCTTCCTTAATATTAGCACATACTTCCCTAGACTGGAAAGAAACTGTAAAATTAATGTGAATTAAGGCAGCATTCTTCTACTTCCTTTCCAGTGGGCTTAGGATATCGGGAGGCAACACTGAAATATTCTTGTGGGGGCACCTGAGTGGCTCAGTCAGTTGATCAGCTGCCTTCGACTCAGGTCATGATCCCAGTGTCCTGGATCGAGTCCCGCATCAGGCTCTCTGCTCAGCAGGAAGCCTGCTTCCTCCTCTCTCTCTCTCTCTGCCTGTCCCTCTGCCTACTTGTGCTCTCTATCTCTCTGTCAAATAAATAAAATCTTAAAAAAAAAAAAAAGAAACTTGCTTGTGTTTTTTTTACTCCTCCATTATTTGTGAGCAAATGCCTCAATGGAAATAGCTATTTATCCGAACAGAAAATCACTTGTTCTAAGCTCCATCTTAAGGTGTTTTTTATATAGCATACAATATATACCATACAATCCACTCATTTAAAATATAAAATTGAGTAGCTTTTAGTATATGCATAGATGTGTACAGCCATCACCACAATTTTAGAACTTTAATCACCACAAAGAAAAACACTGCAACCTTTAGCTATCATGCCTCTCTCTCCAATTTCCTACCCCAAGCATTAAGCCATCACTAATCAACTTTCTGTCCTTATAGTATTACCTACTGTGGATATGCCATATAAATGGAGTCACATACTATGTGTAATATTGTGTCTGGCTTTTTTCAGTTAACATGTTCGCCAAGTTCATCTATATTGTAGCATATATCAATCAGTACTTCATCCCTTTATATGGACCAATCATATTCCTTATATGGATAAATGACATCTGTTTAGCTATTCATTCTTTGATAATATTTGGGTTGTTTCCATCTTTTGTATATCAAATATTGTGCTATGAACATTCACGTACAAGCTTTTATTTGAATCCTTGCTTTCAGTTCTTTTGGGTATATACCTAGGAGTCAAATTACTAGGTCATATATGATTCTGTGTTTAACTTTTTGAGGAATCATTAAACTGTTTTCCACAGTGGCTGTACCATCATACATGCCAACTGGAATATACATTCCATTTTAAAACTGGAATATTCATTTTTATTCATATCAATATAGGTAGTTCTAAAATAACTGGCTTTTCACTTTTCCAATATAGACTTTAGCAATCAAGTTTACATGGATTATACTGTCATGCCTGACAAGGAAAATGTTTATCTTTACATAGAAAGGTTAAGTTTTATGTTGTAGGACCAAGGAAGGGATTAGCTCTTGCAGGTTATATAACAGGATGGAAATAATAGACTGGAAAATAAGACTAGAATAGTTATGCATGGAGGATACAAAGTGATCAGCCCAAAGTAATTTACTACCACTATGCCTTGAAATGTCCCAAAAACAGTAGAAATGAAAAAAATGATAGAAAACAGTGATTATAGGGGTATGACAATGGACATCTAAACACAGTATCACAATTTATTAAATGATATATTTAAGAAGAGAAATGTGCAGATTTGAACAAATATCACTTTTTGTTACCTTAAAACTACAAATGACCAAATGCCTACCACTGATTGTGATGCATTGCTTTGAGAGTTTAACATCTTAACAATGAATATAGTTTATTGGGACTAAAGTACAGTTTTAATGAAAATCAGGGTATCTCGTGAAATATTTTTTAATAATATGTTTCATTTGTGCATTCACTCCATTACTCCTTAGAATTTTGCTAAGCGATTTGGGAATTCAAGGGAAAGGGAAATGCTGAGAGTTGTTAGTTTAGATGGTATACAGGGGAAATATTTACATAATAATATGAGAGAAAATTAACTGACAGAGGGAATGATAAAGGCATGAGTTATGGAGTTAACCCTGAGAAGTTCTGGAAGGGTAGGCTTCATGGAAGAGGAAGATGGGCTTATGTTCGATGTTTATAAGCAAAAGGGAAGAGGCAGGGAATTTAGACTTTGAGCACATTATGAGCAGAATCCAAAAGACAGGGGGTGAGTGTGTTCTGTCGACAGTTCACACCATGCTCTATCTAGAAAGAAGGACTCATGGAAAATTAATAGGATGAGAGGTTGGGAAAACTGGCTATGGTCAATAAATTTTGGCTTTAACTGTCAGGTTAAAACATTCCACCCAAAGAAAGAATCTCCTGAAAAGCTTTAAAAGATGGTGAATTATCATCAAAATGTCTTTTTAAAGTGCCATTTAACTGTGGAGAGTCGGGCAGATTGAAAACCACACAGAAAAGGGAAAGAGGGGTTTGCAGCCGTTGTGATAATTCAGATCTCTGGAGAGGGTGTCCTCTACAGAGAGAGGAACAGAAAGGATGAAGGGAGCAAGAGAAGGCAGCAGTTGGTCGGTAGATTTAGACATTGCGGGTTGAAAAAGAAGCCAAAATAATTCAAAGTGCAATAATGATTAATAAGAGAAGTATTATGGTAATTTTGAAATTATGATACAGTAGAATGAAATTGATCACAAATCATCAAAGAGATAACATCACTGAAAATGTGTTTTGTGAACTAATAGCATAAAAAATTCATTTTAAAAAAATTAATTGCTGGGGCGCCTGGGTAACTCAGTGGGTTAAGCCCCTGCCTTTGGCTCAGGTCATGATCCCAGAGTCCTGGGATCTAGTCTCACATCAGGCTCTCTGCTCAGCAGGGAGCCTGCTTCCTCCTCTCTCTCTGCCTGCCTCTCTGCCTACTTGTGATCTCTGCCTGTTAAATAAATAAACAAAATCTTTTAAAAAAATTAATTGCTGTTTATGTTTGAAATGTATAAGCACAAAAACCCCAAGGAGGAAGGTCAGAATGCAAACCACCCAGACTGAATTTTGTTGCAGGAAAGGATGGGTTTCTCTTGAAGTCCTGAATATTTGAATCACATGTACATTTCTCTGAGACATGAGGCAAATAATGATTTCAATGTCCTGAAATTCTCAAAACAAGTTACATAATATTAATACTTCTATATCAATCTATTTAAAATAATGTCAATGTCCCTCAGCAGTTCTTTGGCAATGTAACTTTTTTTCTTTCAAATCTTTTGGGGAATTCTCCAGAAAATACTATGATATTCCTGCTCTCAGGAAGGTTTTCATTAAGGCCAGAGAGAGTTTGAGACCATTCTTCCTTTACAACATTGGCAATGAGCTTTAGTGATGTAGAAAATTCTGGTGCTCAAATCCACTTTAGCTTTGAAGCTAATGAAAGCTAACGAAAGGGCTGTGTTTAAAAAGGAATAAGTATCATTTTATTTTAATTGAGAAAATTCCCAGAGGGGCATTTACTACCTCCCTGTTCTTATAGGCACTTCCTGTGTATTTGCGTACATTCATTCTTTGATAAGTCAAGAGAAAGGGCAGTAGGTGGGTTTCAGGGGAAGAGAAGGAAAGAGATGTCTTGGAAAGCCTTACAGTGGGAAGTACAATTTTAGCCAGTGTTCTAGTTCAATTAGAGACTAGGCAGGTACAATCTCAGCTTCATCACTAGATCTGACAGGGGGTGGAAGGAGGCACGTTTCTCTTTATCAGTGCCCTGGGAGACTATTCTATTTTCTGTTCCCATAAAGGATAGAACTGATTTAAATTGATACATTAAACGTTTCTATGGCAGAATCCCTACCACTGGTATAGTAGTTGTGATCACTTGAATGCCTTGAATTAAGTTTCATAATCCAAGTGTTATTTAACATTGTGAGTGCAATTATAAAATATCAAGTTGTCTTTTTTCTTTGTTCTGAATTCAAACTGATAAAGTAAAATCTGCACACCTCAGTGAGTAATCTTATCTGATTTTCTGATTGTTATATTTTGATGTTTAGGGATTTAGGTAATATTTCCACTACTTGCTACTTTTCCACTTTAAGAATACTTTTATAACTGCAGAAACTAACACTAGTGTATCCAACTGAGCATGTGTTTTAAGTGCATGTCAAGTTAACCTTCTAAATCAACTTCTACTGCATTTTTATCTACTTTTCCTTCCCATTCTGTTAGGCATCACTAAACTAAACAGGAAAAAAAAATCACACTCTATTACAAAATATGCAATTGCCAACCTTTTGTGTGTGGTATATGACTATTTTTGCTTCGGGACCGAGAAGAGAGATACAAAGCTCTCATACTTAGGTATTCTGAACAGTGAGGATCTCAGAAGGGCTTCCATACTGGTGAGGATTTGGCATAATGACAAAATGAAGTGAGCAGTGCCCCAGTTTTCTCCTCATCCTTGAAATCTCTGCTACTCAGAAGTAAAGACTATATGAAAACAACCTCAAAATGAACCAAGCTATTATAAGAATTTTGATATCTATTTTGGTCCACCGAGGATATAGAGGCACACATTATGAATTTAGAGGAGTTATTAATAATACTATTTACTTCTTGCTGGATCTGAGAGTGTGGTTCATGTTAAATCCAGTGGCCCACCCAAATCCCATGCTGGAAGAACCTCTCTGTCCACAAGTCTACCTATCATAAAGACAGTCTTTTTTAACGCTCTCTCTGGCAGATTACATCCAGCTGCAAGATATCCAGGGCCTATGACTATCTGGGGCGTTTGAGATGCCCATAGATACTGGAGAAAGTTGGAACCGTAGCAGATGTCTTTCATAAGTTCTCCTGGGAGAATTTATTTTTTGCTCCCCAAAGGGGGAAATTGTCTCTGGTGAGATTTAAAGGGAGGGAGCACCAATCTTAAGAAAACTGTAATAGGAAACATAAGAGCTAGTTCTATTTCAGAACACCAGTAGTGATTATCTTATATAATGAAGGTTATATAGAAAAGGACAGATGAGAAATAGTATTTATTCATTAAATCATTAAACTGCTTTAGATGATGTCAACACAGACACTGTATTAGATAGAAATAAAAGGCATTCCTGTACTATAACATTTTAAGAAATTCTTATTTTTTATGCCAGTGGAAAATTTGGGAAATTTTAGTTAGTTGGAAAGCTGGGTTTATTCAATTCAAAAGTGGTGAAAGGAGAAGTAAATGCAAATGTAGTATTAATCTACTAAAACGATTTATAATTTTTTTCAATCTTTCTTGTCCTTTTTTTTTTTTTTTTTTTTTTTTTTTTTTTTTTTTTTTTTTTTTGTCTTCTGCCAACTGAAAGGGCCTGTGTGTGAGTGCCAGGAGGAGCCTGGTAATGATTAATTGATTTAGCAGTCAAACTCAGGCAGTGAGTGTATAAGCAGGAGAATAGTGTGAGGGGCACAGGCCATGTCTTTATGGGGATACTTGTCTGGAGCCCTTTGTATGTAATAAAGAGTGAGGGAGGACGAAGAAGGAGGTATAATGTACAAATAAATGTGTCCACAAAGAAACATTATTAAGGAGGCTTCAAGCTTCCAAATATCTCCTAATCCTTATATATGTAGGCACACATTTCTTTTATCTTTTAAGGATTACCTCTCAACTAAATACTAGAAAATTTACAATGTGTCAGGTTACATTCTGACCCTTGTCCATTGAATTTTTCTCTACTTGGCTCTCTTGTGACTTTGGGAAACTTACTAAGCTTGCTACATTCTGATTTTTCTGAAAATGTAAGTGAAACCTATCTCAGAAGGGGTGCTCTGAAGAAACACATAACAATAATATAATGTAAAAATAATATGTAGTCATACTAAAGTGGGGACTGTGTGACATTTTATTCTCAGACTGTGTGGAGGAAGATCTCCATAACAGATATAGACTGTTTCAATCAGATCTCCACAATACATCAGGCTTGGAGTGACCCAACCTTCTTGGTCTAGTAGACATTTATAATAATGAAAGAGGGAAACACTTTATTCTGTTTTTGCTAGGTTGCCAATCCCTTTAACTTATTGATAAGATTGCTAATGAAACCATGCTATAAACTAAATTTTCTTCCCTTAAAAATAACCATGTTATGGGGCACCTGGCTCAGTCAGTTAAGCATCTGCCTTTGGCTCAGGTCATGATCCCGGGATTCTGGGATCAAGCCCTGAGTCGGACTTTCTGCTCAGTGGGAAGTCTGCTTCTCCCTATCCCTCTGCACTCCAACCCCTCCCATTTTCATGCTCTCTCTCAAATAAGTAAAATCTTAAAAAAAAAAAAATAATACTGTGGGGCACCTGGGTGGCTCAGATGATTAAGCATCCCTTCAGCTTGGGTCATGATTTCCAGGTCCTGGGATGGAGTTCCACACCCCAGTCAAGCTCCCTGCTCAGCAGGGAGTCAGCTTGTCCCTCTCCCTCAGCACCCGCCCCCAATTGTGCTCACTCTCTCTCTCAAATAAATAAATAATACCTTTAAAAAATTAATAAAACTTAAAACTCTCACCTTCTTATATATAATTTCATCGAAAAGACAGTTCATCATTTACTATACCATTAAGTCACTGGCTTATTTTTTCTGTACTAACATGCTACTTAAAAAAAAAAAGAAACACAGATTGTATGTAATAATAAATTGGCCTGAAAATGAAGGTATACATGTATAAACACCGAGTATATATGAATATCAGGTACTAACATTTCTAGCAGCACCTCTATGTGATTCTTTTTTAACCAAGTTCTATGAATGTATTCCTCAAGAGTTTTGCTAAATTGAGCTAAGATAATAGTCATGCTACATTTCTTCCACTGATAAACTTAGATCTTATCAATACTAATGATAATAATAGTTAACATTTATTTGGCAGTTACAGAAGCCAAGCATTTGACCTTGGGATTTTTAAGCCTCACAGCAGCCCTCAGAGGTAGGTTTCATTTTGCATGGATGGAAACAAAGACTACGGGGTTTAGGATTAATTTAGGATTTAGGATCAGTTTCCTAAAGTCACATGACGAGTTGCTAACGCTCATTCCTATACTGCCCCCTGCCCCAGACACTCTTCCAATTTAATGCTTTGTGACTTCTGCTAAAAGACTTAAAAAAGTCTCTAGCTTTCTCTGAGCAAACACAGTTGAAGATTTTTCTGCTTTGTGTCATTCTGACTCTTTTTATAGAGAATAGACCTTTCCTAGAGAGTTTTGTATGTCTCTTTCAGGAGACATTCTTCACTGAAGGATCTTTGCTTCATGTTTTCTTTTTTTCCTTTTCTAATTTGCTGTTAGAATTTTTTCTTGCTAATACTGGATTTATGCTCTTGGCTCTTTGTTTCGATTCCCTATTCAACAATGCCACAACATTTTTATATAGTGTTTTAAAATGTCATAAAACCAAAAACAAACAAAAACTTTGGACAGTTAATGTGTACTAGAAACTAGGCTGGCAACTCGGGATAGAGGACTTTCTAAGCCCCATTCATAAAGTAACTAAGCTAAAAGAAGACACCCATGTAAACAAATACATTAGAATATAGGTAATAAATATCATGATAGGAACATGAGTAAGTGGTGGAAGTAGCTCTGAGAACTAATTTTATGGAGGTAGAGGGACAAACAGAGAATGATACATGAGTTAAGTTCTGAAATATGAATAAGAGTTTGCCTGGTGGGTGGAGGCCCAACATGGTTGTAGGAAGAGGAAGGGAATTCTGGGTTGAGGGTAGATTGTCTTGAGTAACCCAGCCACACTGGGCACATAAGTTTAAATTACAATTTCCCAAGAACAACTCTAGAAAAGCACCTCTATCCAGAGCCACCATCCCCAAAATACCCATGCCTGCTTATTTATATCCTTCTCGTCAAGAACTCTGAATACTGCGGCAATATAAACGCTAGTTTCAATTGCACTTTGAAGGTGTATTTTCCGTTTGTTCTCTGAAGATCTTGTATGACCTGTTCATTTTTTTTTTAATTTTATAGACTAGCATTCCTGGAGCTGCTTATATTAATAGGATCAGTCAATAATACCATTGTACAGAAAAAGGATCACGGAACACTTGTTAGTACTATTATTTCTTTACAATATTTATTCATAAGAAAAGTTCCACAGCAGAGTCTGATCATCCTAGTCAACAAAGCTTAAACTTAAGTTGAAAACTATCTACTGGACTATGGTGCTTGAGGGCAAGCTAGAATAGCAAATACCTTTTTGTAATTTTTACACACAAAGCTTTTTTTCTAGTAAGTGTTTTATATACATTAACTCAATATAATCTTCACAACATCCCTGTGAAGTGGCATGTATTGTAATTTCCATTTACAAATGCGTGAACTGACACTGGAGAAGTTTAGTAACTTGGCCAAGTTACACAGCTTGAAATCAGATTCAGATTCAAGCAGTTTGGCTCCAAAGTCTATGTTTCTAACTGCTGACTAGGTCAGGCTGTTTACTGAATAGATCAAGAATCTTGCCTCTTTTAAGGTCTAATCAGCAAGTTATTACTTAGTACCTACTGCTTTTTCAGCTCAACTTTTTCATTGTTGTGCACCAGGAAGACACAAGTACAGAAGTCAATCCTGCCCTTGAGGAGCTAAAACTTTCTTTGAAAGATAATATTAGCAGCCAAAATCCTTGGAAAGAGCAGCAATTTGCATTACAGAAGTAGTAGCAAAAAGGAAAAGAAAAGGATAAACCTTTTCATAACTACTGGAAGAAGTCATCAATTTCATTATTATGTCAAGACAATTTTGATTACTCACTGAGTGTAGAGCTCTATAAAAGAGTTAGAAATGTACAATTTCAGGGGTTTATAATCTAGCTAGGGAGTTTTTTTATTACACCTACATGAAAAAAAAAAGAAACCAGCAGCACAAAGAATAAATCATTAAGGACGTAAGAGAAGAATTAGTTAAGAAATATTCAACTAGTTCCTATTATGTATACGATTCTATACCAGTCATAGCAAAATGCAAAATGTTTTGTAAACAAGGTCAGTGATAAGTATTATTTATAATTCCACAAGAGGGGCACCTGGGTGGCTCAGTCGTTAAACGTCTGCCTTTGGCTCAGGTCATGATCCCAGAGTCCTGGGATCGAGCCCCGCATCAGGGTTCCTGCTCAGCGGGAAGCCTACTTCTCCCGCTCTCACTCCCCCTGCTTCTGTTCCCTCTCTCACTGTGTTTCCCTCTGTTAAATAATATATATACATATATATATATATATATATATGAAAAAAAGAAAATGTACATTTCGAATTCCCTGAGAAAGGCTGCTAGGTAACAGTACAACAAATGAAAGCCGGCTGCTAGCCATGTTAATACCTAAAGTACAATGATGCAAAGCAGAAGAACATACATAAAGATATATGACAATCTTCAGAAACACTTCCAGGAAGGTAAGAGCTTTAAGTCACTCCTAAGGAAATGAATCCCATGCATTGTCAGGGTGCTGGCAGGACAATCTGTACAAGGACTTCACAATAACATGAAGGAGATACATGTCAGTGTAAGGGGGGGTGTGAGGCAACGGGGCATAGCTGGAATAGAAGCAGACCCAAAGCAAGGATAACAAGTGATGTCCCTGGGACAGAATGCTGTGGGCAGGTGACTGAGGGTCTTGAGTCCCGAGCTTGGAGCGAAAATGTGACTCAGGTCTTCAAGGACCACACTAGTGGCGTGGGATAGAGTGACAAAGAAAAGACTGTCTAAAAGCTTATGAAGGATGAACGGTTTGTAGGAGAGACTGATGTTGGCAACTCAATGCCAAAGGAGCCCTAAGGTAGAGGCTGTGGGATTAGAGATGGTGATGAATTTAAGAGAGATGGAGAGAGAACTGAAGCAAGGGACTGATTGGAAGTTATTAAGATCATCTCAAATTTGCTATTTGAAATAACTTAATGTAGAAGAATCATTAAAAGGCCAAGGGAAAAGACAACTGTTAGAAATGGAGGTAAAGTGGGTTAGAAGGAGGAGGGAGAGGGTTAGGAGGTGGTAGAGGAGAGTTAGGTAGAAAAGGAAAGGGGTTGTGCCTCTGTGTGTGTGTGTGCGTGTGTGTGTGTGTGTGTGTGGTAATCCACCTAAAACAACAAACATACTCATAAATAGTGTCAGTAAATCAATTCTACTACATTTTCTTTTATATTTCAATTACTGCAGCAGTAGTGGCTTAATGTATATTGTACGTCCACAGGATATTGGGTCCTGGTAGGCAAATCTTTCTCATTGTTGGCAGTATCTTAGGGTGTATGTTGGGCAGGTAGAACAAGCAGGTGCTAATCAATAATTGGGCTTTATGGACAAGATAACATTTTTACTGTGCATATTTGCTTTCATAATATCAAGAGCATGCAAACTTTTTCCCACAGGTATTGTGGAGGTTTTTGGGAAATATGTATTGCCTTGCCTATACTTAGCATTTCTCGTGAATATTTCTAATACTCATTCACAGTGCATACAGGTGTTAACTATAGACTAACAAATGCACAGATGGGTATGAACACACTCTTTGTAAATTCTAGCGTTTGTGGAATGCCTACATTTTTCAAGGCCCTGTAGCATTAAAATGTGAGGCAGGGCCCACTCTACTCTATCCATCTCTCGACAATGCATCCAAGGAAAATAGAAAATGATGGCCTCCCAAATCTGCACATTAGTGAACACAAACTCACACACAGTGACATCTTTCTCCTTAAAAACAATGATGCAGTCTGTCTCTGTTACTTAAGGGAACCGGTGCTCACACTGAAAGGTGTCAAAAACCACTGTATTATCCCAATTTGTCTGGAGCTGCCTTGACAGTACCTTTCTTGCCATAAGAGTGGATTACAGGCAGGGTGGTAATCAGCCAAGAAGTTAGTAAAAATAGGTTCTTTTAAGAGCAGGGTGTGAACCTGTAAACGTCATAAAAAGAGTTTACCACCACACTGACTAAGGGAACAATTAGCTCCCTGCTGCCTTAAACTAACCAGGAACAGCATGGCCCCTTGCTACAGGTTGGTAAAGGGCAGTGGGGATTTAATTGGACCTATGATGGAAACAATGACAAATGCTCTACAAAACCTACCAAGGAACAACTATGCTGAACTCTGCAGATCTTTGGTGAAAGTGCCATAGGAATGTGTAGAGACAAACAATATGGGGAAAAGTGAGAGACAAACAGATGGAAAGTGAAAGGGAGAGAGGCAAGAGAGGAACCAGATTATGCTTCAGGCAAGCAACAGAAGGAAGAAAGCAAGAGTCAAAGGCAGAACAGGCTAAACACCAAATGGAATTCAAAGAGTTTAATTCAACAAATTCAAGACAACCAGTTCAGCAGGGATTCTCTGAGATGCCACCAACTGTGCACAGTTACAACAAAGGATGATCCCCTGGTGGCCACTGAAGAGATCCTCTAAGGACCCCATAATAGCCAGTCTTCTATGATTTCTCTAGGTTTCCCACCTGCTTCCATAACTACCTCAGACACTCTCAGCAGCTAACACTGAGATTCCATGAGACACAGAACTCAAGGAGACACTAAATTGAGAACCAGGTTTGCCATGTAAATCAGTGTTGTGTGAGGTTAAGAAAATCTAGGCAGGAGAAGAGCCACAATTTGAACTCATCCTTGTCTCTCCCCTTTGCAGTTAGATGTTGTAAGAGACCAGCAGATTTCTTCTTGGTTCTCCAACTGGGAAGATGACTACTGCCACCATGTTGGTCTCCTGGGCATTATGTTTTTATTTATATTCTTATGCATTTATGGCACAAATTATGATGGCAGCTATTTCTTGAAAATTTACTAGGTTCCACTAACCACACTAGGTGCCCAAACTAGGTAATCTCCTTTTATCCTCACAGCGATCTCGTGAGGAAAGTATTATTGTTAGCAGCATTTCTCAGAGGTTGGCAGTGAGAGTACAGAGGGATTAGCTAAATTTCCCAAGCCCAGGTACACAAGAGGTTGCATACTGACTTTCAGGCCCAGGTATGTGGCCCTCAATATTCAATTTGCTTCACTCATCTGCTATTGCCCCTTAATTTTCAGTAATAAAAAGATGGAATTTTACTAAGCAGTGTACTCTCTAAAGCAAACATAAAAATAGATAATAGAGATTGATTTGCCTGGCATAGAGTTCATAGAACAATATAGACTGGGATCACAAACGAGGCGGATAAAAATACCAGTTAACAGAATCTCAGGACTTTTCCTCATCTACTCTCAACTGGTTCTGTTTTTCCATGGTGCATTCATTACTTAGGCACACAGACTGTTCTCACCCTCCAGAGAAACTCTGCTTCCTAATCCCTAGTTCTAAACTAGCATCTAAGTCCAGAACTCTACCAGATGTCATAGACATTGTCTTCTATTTCTGTATTCTACTACTTCATGGAATTCCATCAATTTTATCTTTCTCAGAAGTGCCCTTAGGGGGGAGGAGCAAGATGGCGGAGAAGTAGCAGCTGAGACGACATCAGGTAGCAGGAGATCAGCTAGATAGCTTATCAAAACATTGCGAACACCTACAAATCCAACGGGAGATCGAAGAGAGAAAGAACAGCAATTCTGGAAACAGGAAATCGACCACTATCTGGAAGGCAGGAATGGCGGAGAAGTGAATCGAAAGCGACTGGAGGATAGACCGCGGGGGAGGGGCCGGCTCCCGGCAAGCGGCGGAGCAACGGAGCACTAAATCGGGACTTTTAAAAGTCTGCTCCACGGAGGGACATCGCTCCAGAGGCTAAACCGGGGTGAAGCCCACGCGGGGTCAGCGTGGCCCCAGGTCCCGCAGGGTCACAGAAGGATCGGGGGTGTCTGAGTGTCGCAGAGC